>CAJUYI010000001.1:2470505-2508810 GCA_910591695.1 Galerucella pusilla | reverse complement strand
CTTTGTACCATTGCCCATGTTATCTACCTACTTCCATTCCAGAAGCTTCGTGTCTTCTATACAGGCCACCAGTTTATCTGGAGGAATCTTCAGTAGTTGTGATGGGTCTGTTATTTCCACTCCAAAGTGCTTCCGTCTGAGACCTTGTAAGTTGTCACAGAAGCAGAGTATGTGAGTACAGTTCACATTTTCAGCACATAGGTTCACTAACTTTGCCCATCCTGTGCAGATGCTTCCTCAGGGTACAGTATCCAGTCACCAGGTCGGTAACTGTCCTCAAATTTCTCTTATCCAGTTTTAATAGTCTGTACGAGAGTTCCTTGTCTAACTTATTCAGTAGACTATTAGTATGGAGGTGTCCTTGTGCCAGCCTGGTGTTCCTTAACTAGCCAGTTCCCGACTCCCTCTCTTATGTAATTCTTTGTGATTCCACAAAACGGTTCCGGACCTGTGAAGGCTCCTCTAGAGCCTTCTTTAGCTAGCTCTGCTTGAAACACAGTTGTGTATCGACCAAGGCTGAGTCTAGGTCCACTTATACCAGCCCCAGTGCCATGGTTTGTTTTGGATCCATCGGTGAACCAGATGATTTCTCCAGAAGATTTTCTTGGAGCAATTATGGATAAAACAATTTTTTAGCCCATCCTCCTTCATCAATCAATAGTTAGTACTAACAATTTTAATTACACTTTTATATACTAACTGATTCCTACCAAACAATTCGTCCTTATTAGAATCCCTTTCTATTAGGAAACGTTATATCACACTCAGTGGAGAGATTCATTATATCTATACAATGAACTGCGCCATTTAGCAATTTCACACTAAGATTACACACGTTAACACGCGGATTTTCTCAACCCCTAACTCGACCTTCCTAAATCGATTTTATCGTATTCTGAGTTTAATTGGAAATAAAATTATGATAAATGTCTCCGTGTAAAGAGAATCATATTGTCAACCATACAGTTGGAACAAACAGCTATCATTTCAGATACTACCTCGATAAATTTAACTTTTGAATAATAGTTGTGAGGTACCGATTTACACAAACGGAGAAACTAAATTCACATTATTGATTGTTCGACCAAATGGAGCATTTAGCGAACAGTTTGGTTAAGTCAATGAAACGATTTGTTTACTTGAGCAAATGACTGCTCCTACCTAGTTAAACAAACCAATTGATTTGTTTAAACCTGTCAAAAATTAACAAAGAATTTAGATTACCAGAACTGGAAACAGAATTAATTAGGGGTAGATGAACTTCTTCTTTCTGGTTAAAATATTTTGGTTTAGCAAGGTTGATGTTAATATATAGATTAATTTTTCAATCCAATTAAGACATGTGTTTGCTTTTTGCCTTCTCTTCCACATAAACTTATGTTTGTCCACGTAGTGGCAGCAGCGGTACTGTCAAGGTCCTATCCATTGGACTTGATGGCTAGAGCCAGACAGAAACACTGGAGGGTTGCGACCAGAGATGAAGTACAGGAATGGATGGATGAGGAAATGGAGCAAAGGTGGGATGAGTATGAGGGCGCGATAAATAGAGCGATTGGGAGCAAGAGAAATTGGGTGGACCGGAAATTCGGGGAGGTGAACTACTTCTTGACGCAGGTGCTCACAGGGCATGGGTCGACGGTGGGTTACCTCTACAAGATTGGGAAAAGAGAAACTGGAGTGTGCGAGAGATGTGAAGTGGAGGATGATGTGGGACATGTGTTTAGATGTTGAAACAACGGGGAAGTTTTGAAGAAACTGGAAAATAAACTGGGAGAGGCGGTATATATTGGGAAAATATGGTGGAGATAATGTTGAGGGGCGAGAAGGAATGGATGGAGATGAGTGGCGTGGTAGAGAGCGTGTGAGGGACCGCCGCCCGTCTTGAAGTATGCTAGGATAGTGATTCCAAATCGGGAGTAATGGCAAGTTTGAGGTTGGTAGGTATTCCCGTGGGGATGAGTCCAACACTGTTTGGGTGCTATTTAATATAGGGCAAAGGATTCTTTCTATAACGTAGCAGGAACTACCCATTTTTCACTGTAAAATATCTACCACTTTAAGGTGGTACTTTATAGTTCCAGCTATTATTTTACAATCTTGCAGCCTCTGCCATTAAAAATATTTTATTATTATTCATTTTTTATCAATAACTCAGCCTATCCAACGGAACAAAAACATATGGGGTGTTTCATATAAAGTTATTGATCTCCAAAAACCCATGTTTTCTCTTGGAGTATGGGGAAAAATACTTAATTGACAATAGCGTAAAAAAAATGTGTAATTCCTGAATTCGTTCAGTCAAAACCGTTTTCCGACATCTTTACTTCAAACCCTGGTACATGGCTGGAACAGTTTATTTTCGCAATCAACGATTTATTTGTTGGTTTTGAATCAGAGGAAAATTTTGCATTTGTTGTTAACTGCAAATGTAGTTGACTTCGATAGTGGCTACCAGTAATATCATGATATTTTCATTTATTAATTTTCCCTTGAGTATTGGTTTCACATATAATTTTTTTTTTGTTGCTACATTTTATTTTGTCGGTTGTTCGTGAAACGACAGTTGATACATCGCTTTATTAAGCCGCTTTAACACGAAACGAAATCATAATTTGTTAGAGTTAATTTCACTCTGCGGAAATATGTATACGTTTAACACAGTGTAAAGGGTAATTGCAAATGGTCTACAACAAGTTAACTTAATTAGTGTATAGGTATTTGTTGATTTGTGATTCAATCTCTGTTACTGCATGAATGGTGAAATTTTTTATCACAAAGCCAATACTTCAAATAAGAAAAATAACAATATCAACTGTATTTTACAGCTTGTTTTCGAATAACTTGATCTCTATTGAAATTGAAATTTTGGTGAGAGCGCTTGACATACTATTGTTTCTCAATTTTCTTGTTGATTCTTACAGCTTCAATAATTCGGAATATATATCAGGATATATTTTTACAGTGAACATGATAGGGAATACAAATGCTTTTCATTTAATCAAAACGCTGCCATTGAAAAAAAATATTATTATTTGAAATTTTGGTGGACAGGAGGCTAATTTTTACAATCTTCCAGAAGCTCTTCATTTTCAATACTTATAATTACAAAAAATACATGAGAGAAAACTATTGTATGTTCGCTATACTTGATAGGGAATCCAACTCTATTTTATTGAGAACTGGCAATTTGAAAACTCCACATAAAATTCTAAATAGAACGTAGTATTTTAAAAATCAATAATCTATCTATATATTGTCATGACTACTGACTAGTCAGTTGATACCTATTTGACTTGATTCGAATAATCTCTATATAGTAACCTACGTAAAGACTAGTGGCGCCTCTTCTGGTAATTTTTTTCATGTGATCGAGATGTTTAGAAACATAATAACATATATGAATTCACTATACATAGAGTATAGTATATTATGTCACAAGGGCAAGGCTACGCTTGCTGGTGTATCTAATAGTCTTGGACTGCTAAAGCGTTTCCTACATGTGTGACACACAACTGTTTTTCGCCTATCTAATAAACAAGAAAAGAATAAAAAACTTAACAAAAAACTTTGACATACACTGAAGTTTAATTAAAAAATTCACGTGAAGCGTCAAAGTAATCAAGTGACAGATAGTGAAAAACTTGTGGCATTATGAATCTTCTGCCCTTAGGCTGCTAAACAATACTTTCCGCCCTATTTTTGGTGTTCATGTGATTGCTTTTCCGGTAAGGTAGTCGAAAAAACATATTTTCAACAGAAATTCAATAACTGAACAGTGAATAAATCTTTTGCAAATTCATAAATTGAAGTGTATCCAATCATCAAATCAAATCAAATCAGACTTTTTTAATATATTCAAAAACGAACTGAAACAAACCTTTCAAAAAAAAATGATTGTATAAATTTAAAACCAGGATTACGTTTTAGATGCCCTATGTTGTGTATCGTGATTGATTTCGTCAAACAAGAATATCTAAACTACTCAAGTTATTTAATAATTTATTGAAATCTGAACAGAACTTATATATCAGGTTTTAAATACAGGGTGTTTCATTATGAATTGTCTATATACACTCACGGACAAAATTATTTCATATTTTATTTCAGGTCTTTATTTCTTTTCCCTTAAGCACTTTTGTGATACCGGTTGCTAAGTCTGTTACATTGGAGTGTTCTACGTATTACAGATGAAGTAATGTATAGACAGCTTTTATAACTGAATAAGCGATAACGTTAAATAAGCGGAAAACTATAAACGTAGCATAGTGTGCCTTGAAGACTAAAACAGTGGTTTCTCTTTATTTAGCGTTGTCAGAATGACATTTTCAGTGCATTATTTCTCCAATGTGTAGTTTCAGTTAGTAAAATGCCACGTTTAAATGAGTTAGTCTCGGTTAAAATTGTTTGTTTAATCAGTGAGGGGGAGAAGACATTGCACTTGAATGTCCATCAATCTACTGTTTCTCGCGTACTAAAACGTTACAATGAGATTGGAGGATATAACAGGCGGCCTGGTCAAGGACGTAAAAGATGTACAACGCCAAGGGATGAGCAATATTTAAGAATTCAATCTTTGCGAAATCGTACACTTACTGCTACGCATCCAAAAAATCAATAACTAAATGCAAGGCAAGTCAATGTTTCTCCAAAACAATAATAAGGAGACTTAAGGAGGTCGATTTAAAGCCAAGACGTCCTGCTAGAGTTCTTCCACGCCATAAAATCGGACGGTTACAATTTGCAAGAACACATGCTGACTGGAATGAACATCAATGGGGAAAAGTTTTTTTACAGACGAAACAAGAATACAATTATGGAAGCCTGATGGACGTAGTCGAGTGAACAGAAGGCGAACGCTTCGCAGAATGTAATCTTGCACATAATCTTAGCTTTGGTGGTGGTTCCATTATGGTATGAGCTGGCATTTCTTTGCAGAGTACATACGCAACATCCTTGCAGAACATGTTATACCATATGTCGGATTTATTGGATATGATAACTTTGTGCAAATGCACGATAATGCCTGTGCCCATGCCACAAGAACAGTAAACCAGTACATTGAGGATGTCGGGATTGCGAAGCTAGAGTGGCTACCATACAGTACTGACGCAAATCCCATAGAACATGTATGGGACATCCTAAAAAAAATATTCGTGCACGGAATCCAGCTCCTAACTCAATTGCAGAATTGAGGATAGCTGCACAGGAAGAATGGAATCGAATACCACAAGAAAGCATCAAAGATCTTTTGCGCAGCATGCCTAGGAGGATGCAGGCTATCGTTAGAGCTAGAGGAGGAAATACTAAGTACTAAATTGTTATTATTTTGTCTTAATAATGTATCGTGTCCATGTTGTTGTTCTTTCCTAATTAAACGTTATTATCAAAAACAGGCCACTTCACTAATTTCTTCCCGAATCTGTGGTAAAGATTAAATATGTAATTAATTTGATTAATAATAACGTAAAAGACTCCAATGTAACCGAATTCAGCAACCGAAATCACAAAAGTGATAAAGGGAAAAGAAGTAAAGACCTAAAGTAAAATATGCAATAATTTTGTCCGTGAGTGTAGTCACAAAATATGAAGAATTTACCTGAAACAAAGTAGAATATTCCTCCTTACCGAGATACTGGGTGTTTCATTATAAATATTTAAAATTACTTTTGTTACGTTTCATTGACACCTTCAAATATTGATTGATCATTCTGAACAAATAATTTGCTTATAGGATACTTCAAGTAGTAATAAAGTATAGTTTTAGTTTAGTAAGTTATGAAATAAAACAATTTTATTTTGTTAAATCTACATTGTATTTAAACCTAAAGTGACGCGTTTCGCTAACACAGTAGCTTTTTCAAACGAATGGAGGTATAATGAGAAACTTTCTATTTATACAGTGCCTTAATACTAAATTATACGGATATTTAACAATAAAATTATAATCTATTTACAAGGTAATGAAATGAATTTTCTAAATATGGGATTAACTAAAGTATTTAACAAGTTTACCTGGAAACTCATTCACAACCATCCTACATAAACACCCCCTTAGTAAAAAATTTGTTTACTGGCACCGATATGTAGATGACATTTTAGCTTGCTTCACTGGTACTACGAGACAATTAGATAACTTCATTACTCACATTAACTCAATACATAAAAATATCAAATTTACAGTAGAAATTGAACAAAATAAGTCCATAAACTTTCTAGATCTTACAATTTCAAATATAAATAATAGACATGACTTTTCTATATTCCACAAACCATCACATACAGACATTACAATTCATAATAGTTCAGTCCACCCAATCAGTCATAAATTAGCAGCTTTCAATAGTATGATACATAGACTTTTAACAGTTCCATTGAATATTGACAATTACAATAAAGAACTAAATATAATAAAACAAATAGCGGTTAATAATAATTACGATCCAAATTTAATTGACAACATCATAAATAAAAAGATACGAGAACATACTCTAGAACAAGTATTTCCTTCTGATAAAAACAAAAATAACCAATTTTAAAGCTTAACTAACTTTGGAATACCATCCTTAAAAATAAAATCATTTTTAGAAACTTTAGACTATTAGAATATTTGCTTCAAAACTGACAACAATTTATCCAAATTCATTAAAAACAACAAATCCAAATCTTCAAAACTAAATAAATCAGGAGTTTATAAATTAAAATGTGGTAATGACGACTGTGATAAAATTTATAGAGGTAGAACTTTTAAGAATTTTAAAACTAGAATTTCAGAACACAATCGTAGTTATCACAATCAAAAATTAGATTCCAACTATTCAAATCATTTATTAGCAAACCAACACACTTTCGATTCAAATTTTGAAATTTTGCATATAGAAACTAAATCCTTCAAATTAAATCTTTTAGAAGCCCTAGAGATAAATAAAAACAAATATTCAGATAATCTTCTTAACGACCAACTTGATATTAACAATTCTCCATTATTAAACCTTTTTACCTAGAAAGATTCCTATAGGATGGTTGTGAATGAGTTTCCAGGTAAACTTGTTAAATACTTCAGTTAATCCCATATTTAGACAAATTCATTTCATTTCCTTGTAAATAGATTATAATTTTATTGTTAAATATCCGTATAATTTAGTATTAACGCACTGTATAAATAGAAAGTTTCTCATTATACCTCCATTCTTTTGAAAAAGCTACTGTGTTAGCGAAACGCGTCAGTTTATGTTTAAATACAATGTAGATTTAACAAAATAAAATTGTTTGATTTCATAACTTACTATGGATCTACATCAAGTAAAAGCCTCATCTATTCAATTTTTTAGTTTAGCTAGTTTTCGTATGAAAGATATTTTTTATCTATGTCAGCAGGAAAAGAAAACATAAAACTATATTTCCTTCTTTACTATTACTATCACTTTCGTAATAATGAATCAGACACCTTTTTTTTTCTTTTGCTATGTTCTACAATCTTTATGCGACAGAGTAAGTGGTATTTAAGATATTTTTATGAGTAAGTGACTGTTCCATTTATTTGGTGATACAACTTATTAGTTTCTGCTCCAAATGATATTTTCATATTGTTATGAAATTTTCACTCTCAAGTTATTTATATTCAAAAGTATGAACAAAAACATTGAAAGGTGTCACAATAACGAACTAAAATTATTTTATAATTCGGTAAGGAGGAATATTTTATTTAAAATTTTCATTAGTCTCTCAAGGAGATAACTTGGTTATAGAATCGCGTAGGATAATGTAAAGTGCTCGTGTACACACATATAAATATTACAAAGACTGGATGTTATTCATCACAGAAAAGTCATGAAAAATGATCCACAAGGTGAAATTTTTCGCTTAGAACGTAATTTTTGTACTTGACGGAGCCAGCTAATGACAGCCCAGGTTATTTTTCATTAAAAATATTGGTTAATTTGTCGGCACTTCTGTATCTATGGAGTAATCAAATGTCTTGAAATGAATAATTAATAACACGAAATTTTCTTATTTCAAACGGAATAACGAAAGAGACGAGGAAAGCTTTGGATAATTGCTGTTGTGATCTATTAAGCACATCTACCTATACAATCAGAAAACCATTTCAACGTTACTATAATTCAAGATGTCTGTAAAGTTGGCAAAACAAAGTTAAACACAAATGTCAAGTTTGCTTTCTAGAAAGTACGCCTGTATAGGTAGTTCTTGTGAAGTTTGTCTTCATTTCCAACGCCTTTCATAGTCATTATGAAAACTTGATAATAATTTAATGTTAATTAAGAAAATTTGTTAATTGAGGAAATAATTACGCAATTTATAATCATCTTTGCGAGCAAGAGTTTATTAGTGATAAACGATCTGCACACTAGTTTTTCTACAATCACAACCAATTACAGAGTTACTAAAATTATAATTTTTGGAGATTTGTTATAGAAATATTTCTAGATACTTGAATAAGATTGATAAAAGGATGTTACTGCCTTAAAAAATCAATTGTTGTAGAAGAGTTTGGCGTCTGATATAAAGGTTGAGGTAATTCTGTAGTTGACATGAAATATTTTGTTTGAGATGTTTATTTTCGAGTACAAATAGTCATTTATTTAACCTTCGGCGAAGCCTTTTGAGTATCAACCACCATGGCATTTAAATATTAACGAATCCACTTCTGTGTTTGCTGGAGTTCGTCGAAATCTGTGCTACCTATGTAGATAATTCTGGAGTAGATCAGTATTTTCTAGTTGTGAATTTCTCCAATTTTTTCTTAAAGAAAATTGATTTTTATTAAAATTAAGGTATATAAATAAGCACATTTAAGTTTTCAAGGATTGGCTTATTTCTTGGATATTGGATATATGGATATTCTATTTCTCAAACATTCACTACATTATTGAGCTTAATCTCAATTATAATAGCTTGTTTATCACTACTCGCAACATTAATTTGATTGGGAATCCAATCATTCGTCAAATAAAATGTTTTTGTTTTGTCATGATGATAACTTTCTATGGAAAATATCTACGTTTTATTCTTCAACAAATATTGTGATTAGTTATATCATAAATTCTGTTCGGTACTATTGGAGAAGGTGACTAAGAGCTGTTCACGTGCTTTATTATTGCCAAATGCATATGATCATGCATATGAATCACCTTCTCCAATTGTTTGTTAGACTATATTTGATGTTTAATTTTATTGAATAAATTACGTGTATTAATAATATATATTTGAAAATTATGTGAAATGTTAATTGAGTTTTTTTATCCGCATTTATAATATAAAATATTTCGAATGATTGAAAAACAGTTAAATATAGATAAGCCATAATATTCCACGGCAAAAAGGGTTGTTATATACAGTGCTATTCAAAAGTCCCCTCCCCCCTCGTATCTTTTGAACGGCTACACTTACATTAATAAATTTTGGTGGGTGAAAATAAAGTGTTGTAAACTTCTCTACGAATGGTAACAGGTGACGTAATAGTAATAGATGACGTCACAGTGCCACTCTGGCCAACAATTTAAAAAAGGACCTTACAATACCTTACAATTTGTGTATTCACATTTCCATTGAGGCAAAAAGTACTCTCGTCACTAAAACAAATTGTTTTTGTGTAATGTGGGTTTTGCCTAATTTTATTTGTCATACATTCACAGAATTCGAGTCTTCTGTCGGGGTCGTCATCCGAAAGGTGGTGCACCATTTTTAACTTGTATGGATGAAATTTATTTTTAGCCAACACTCTTTGTACTGTACTTTTACTTACTTCACAGATAGACGCAACTTTAGTTGAAGAGGAAGTAGGGTTTACTACCATTTCAGCAACTATATCAATTTTTTTATCATCACTAAATGTTGGTCGACCAGATCGTTTGGCATCTTGAACACTACCTGTTGCTTCAAACTTTTGAAGAAGCTCCCTCAAATAAGTTTTCGAGATAGGGCGATCTGGGTATCTCTCATTATAAACCGTTCCGCTTCATTGAGATTCTTTCTAGATTCACCAATTATTAAGATAGCTGCTACTTTGTCGGCTTGAATACGTACCATTTTGCCTATGTAAACTCTTAAACGTCTCGTTAAACAATAATAAAATTAAATATTTGAGCTATTTAGAAAAACTTTGCAAAGCAACAAATACTATGAAAATAAAAACGTCAATTTTTTTTGACAACTAACCAGAGGTGGTCTGAAAAATTTAAATGTGAAATAATAATCTTGGTATTTAAGACAGAATACGAAATTCAATAGTAAGAGAGAACCTCAGTAATACAGATAATACAAAATGGACAATTAAAATAGCTTGGACACTTAACCAGATTAAGCATCAACATGCCAATAATGCAGATATGGAAGGCAGAAAGGCATGAAAGGAGAACCAGGGAAGGACCAAGAAAAAATGGGACGATAACATAGAAAAAGTTTTGAATTGAATGATTCCTTAAAGTTAAAGATACAAGCAGCCCTAAGTGTATTGTTTTCTATACAAATTGAGGTCTCCCTAACTTGACGGAAAAGACAAAATCGGAGGTCATTAGTCTGGAGCCCTTTAATAAAAAAGATAAAGTAGTTAAAACATTTTATACACATTAGGTGATTAATTCTCGTCAAAACTTATCTGATACCTTTTTGTTATATAATCAATAGTTTGACGTACGGATAGTTCACAACAGTTTAAAGCCAATTTTTCAAATATCATATTCTTGAAACCTTCGTAATATTTTTTATTCCATACTACCTGATAGATTTAGTTTAGTGACTCCATTTTGGGTCCGGTAAGTGAGCTATTACAGTATATCAGAGCCGGTAAGTGTAACCAAGAATCACAATAAAACTTTAAGTGAAACCTTTTTTGACAAAATTATTCACAAAGCTGTTCGTACTCCTTTTCGTATCGATTTTCAGACTTTACAGGAATTAGTTTCTCTGTTGCTTCCGTCGCCTTTAAAGCAATTTCATCACAAAGCTTCAGATAAACGGTTATATCCGTCTCGTTTATTATTTTTTAATTTATTGACATGCATATTTACATCGTTGCTTTGTAGAAGTGGTTCTGTGATTTTAATATAAAAATGCGCCTAATAATGTCAAATATTGACATTATTGAAATAATGAGTAGTAGGAATGAAAAATTCAGTTTTTTTACAACTGCTATGAAAAGTCAAGTATTTCTCATAGCTTACTCAATTTCAAAACCAAATATTGCTCATGCTGTGAGAAATATTATTTCTCACGGCACTTTGCTCACGCCACATACATTTAGATGGAGAATCAAATAAAATCGACAAAAACTTAGTATGCTACTGCCATCTTTAAATACCTACTTAGTTGTCAAAAAACTGTCAGATTATATTAGAAGTTTTTAAATTCGAAAAGGTAGTTGCAAATAACAGAGAATTTAATGAAAAGAAATGACGTTCCGGGTTCGACCATACAAAATTGTACAAATTTCAACATCAACTATAATTTTGAATAAAATTATTCTCAACAGTTTAGAGATAGGATACTTTAGTGTTATTTTTGTTTTACTAACCATAAAAATAAATATTATGTTACTTTACTTTATTCTTTAAATTTGTGCAGTTGTAGAAAAAGTATAGTGTGCAACATGTGGGAAAGTACTTTTCTCATTCGTGTGTTTGCGTCATTCGCCCTTCGGGCTCGTGCTACAAACTTCCACACTCGTGAGAAAAGTTGAACTTTCCCTACTAGTTGCACAATATACTATTTTTACAGTTTGAAATAAAATTAGACATCCGGTAAGTCTTTTACAGTGCTCATTCTGATATTCAGATTAAACATCTTACTCGCACTGTATTTACCGTACTATGACGTAAATTACTAATCTTAAATCGTTGAGATATTGTAAAACTTCTATTTTTTGTACCAACGGATATGCTACTTTTTCATTGAATTAAAAAGTCCTCATTTGTAATATTTCCGTTGTAGACTTTGTATTTGAAACAGTTTTAAAGTCTTTATCTTAAATATCTCTCTACTACTATTGGAAAAAGTAATTGTACCTAAGAGAAGTGATTTAGATAATTTAAATAATATAATTTCAAAGTACAATTCCTCCACATACAGGGTGCTTCCTAAGTAATCTAAAATATTGTAGTGGGCGCTTCGTCACTCCATTTTAAGACGAAAAGTCTTGTTGTTATTGACGTTCAGGGTGTTGAATTGTTTTATTATTTTATTAGAAGCAACATGTTTTAAACATAAAGGAAAAATAATACATTTCAGAGCATATATGTTCTTCTTTGATTTAGCAAATGTTCTAGTTTCTTGTAAACGAATATGCATATTAGTTAACGTATAGCCTCTAAGGCATTACCATTCGCTAATCCACACAAAAAGCGCATATAAGCCATTTCAGCATCTTTAAACGCAGGCATTGTTGTTAACTCAACACAAACGAGAATATAACTGGTGCTACAACAAAATTAGAATGATAATATCACCAGTAGCGTCACCAGCAAAAATAAATTTCACTTACCGTCAGAGCTAATTTATTATAAACAATTCAGCACCCTGTATCTCATTCATTCATACGCTTGGGTTGGGCTCAACAGCCCAGGCACTTGAACTGGATCTTTGTAGTATTACCCATGTTATCTACCATTCCAGAAGCTTTGTGCCTTCTATATGGGCCACCAGTTTATCTGGAGGGATCTTCAGGATCTTCAGTACTTCAGTAGTTGTGATGGTTGTGTTATTTCCACTCCAAAGTGCTTCCGTCTGAGTCCTTGTAAGCTCTCACAGAAGCAGAGTATGTGAGTAGGTGTTTCATCGTAGAGTTCACATTTTCTGCACATATAGGGTCGCTAACGTTGCCCATCCTGTGCAGATGCTTCTTCAGGGTACAGTATCCAGTCACCAGGTAGGTAACTGTCTTCAAATTTCTCTTACCCAGTTTCAACAGCCTGGACGAGAGTTCCTTGTCTAACTAATTCAGTAGACTCTTAGTGTGGAGGTGTCCTTGTATCTTATTAACGAAAATATCACACAAGAAAAGGAGTAATTGTAATTATTTATTACACTTAATAATTAGGATATAGCCAGCACTGGTGTTTTGGGAATAAAATTCTGGTGGGAGAACTCGATTTTCTAATAGTCGTCCAATTTAGAAGTTTGACAATCTCAAAATGTATAAGTAACTTAAAAATAATATAGTCAACTTCTAGATGACTCTTTGGTATGTCTGCTATAGCTACCTACTTAATTTTTTTGTTAGAAAACACCCTTGTTGTTGATAATGGTTATTGTTTCAGCCCGCACTTTGTGGAAATTAAATATTATATGTATGGAACAAAGTTTAAATTAAAATTTAACTCTATTTGTAGGAGAATTAGAATTGGCGATGCGGAGATGTTCTCCGGTACAATTGCAGATTTGCATTTGCAGTTAGTCAGTCGGTTTCTAAAATGTATAATTTAGGAGGGTTTCTAATAGACAACCAAATGCTTGTGGTAAATTATCAGGCGTCTGGGTGTAACGAATAATACAACGTTGTTGTAGAAAGCCACACTCGATTTCGATTTCCAATTCCGAAATTGATTATTCCACATGACACGACAAATGCATATTTCAACCTCATCACAGCCCAGATTTGCCAATGAATCAAATTACCTGAATAGATTTCCCGACTGAGAATTGGAAGTAATCTCAAGTATCGCAGACAGCTTGGTGTATTTTGAAACTGGTATGTATTTAAGAAGAAATATATTTCGTCTCATTATCCTGATTTTTTTAAGACGTTTGACGTTTAATTATAGTGTTGACAGTTGACCGACATTGCGAGGGTGGAATAATTCAATGTATTATTTATAAGTCTCTTTGGGATGTTAAAAGCATCTAACGTTGATCTTTAAACCAAAAGAAGTTAAGTTGAAAAATGTCACAAACGTAGGATAAACTTCCGTCTCGGAAATGTGTATAGATAAGAAGCAATAAAATTGTTTTAAGATCGTAATGTATTCCTTTCAAGTATGTAATGCCAGAGAATGAAAAAGTATGCTGACTTAACAATCCTTCACGATTCGACTGCTAATCCCCGAAACTCCCAGTTGCGGGTTTCAGGACCACCCGACCGAGGACTTGTGGATGATATTTTTATTTTTATTTATCAGACTTAGATCGATTAGTTTATCATATAAATCAATATTGTTTTAATCGACAGATTATCTTACTCTCAATGGGTTTTTTGTCAACAATTCACCTTTTTATTATTAATCTTTACTTTTTTTGCAGCACTATTTTCAGTGATCGAGAAACTTTTTTATTTTCCAAAATTTCACTAAACTATCTGCGTACCAAATAAAGCTAAAGCTTCAAAGAAGTTTTTGAAACAAGAATCACTATTCTAAGTATAATAGTTTTTGAGCAATAAATACGCAAACTTGAAAGTTTCTGCAACCGCGTTTAATTATTGTGCTTTCTAACGAGCAGACATCTCTCCGCTTACCGCATACGCATAATGCGGCCTGTCTATTCCTGAAAAATTTGGCCGATAACTTGATTCAGTTGTTAACAGTCTTTGTTTTAACTGCGATTAGGTAGATTATTTTGGATGTGTGTGTGTGTCTATTGAGATTTTTTGTGTAAAAGATGGAGTGTTTATTTTGTGGTCAGACTTTGCAAGATGAAGATAAACTTGTCACGCAAAATCGGAGATTGAAACGATTGGATACAATTATATGTGCTGCAGAAAAAAGGAAAGACACTTGTCCTCAAAAGATTTGCATCAAAAGGAAGACATTCTAGGAGGAAAGGTTAAAGTAAAATTTCATAAAACTTGCAGACAAACATTTATTAGTCCATATTGGATATGTTTCTCAAAGCAGTGAAACCGAAAACGCTCCATCGTCTCGGACAAGATATCCTAAAGACGGATTTAATATTCGGCAAATGTGTCTAATATGTAACAGTTCTGGAAAGAAAGCGCTTAACATCTGTGCAGACAGATTATACAAAAATATTGATGATTTTAAAGACCTAGAAAATCTTCCCTTTTTATCACAAGATAAAGCATTGGAAGTTAGTACAAAATATATACTTTATTTGTATAGGAACAAAAACAAAAATATTGCTACCTTGAATTAATTTCGATGGTACCTGACAACGGACTCAAATCGCACATTTTCTGAGTTGCATCCCACTGATCATGCTTTTAAACAACATATTGAAAAGGTAATAAATACTTGTCTAAGTCGCCCATGCATATATAATGGAAAATTACCTACAGTAAGCTATTATGTATCTATTATTATTTTAGGTGTATGTATTAATTAAACATTTGGTACAATAGCCACATTCAAAATAATGCCACCAGAAGATCCGACTCTATACGGATGGACATTAGAAGAAAATATTTGGAAAGCCAATTTTTCTTTTCAAGAACCAGTGTCCGATGATGTAAGAACAATTTTGTCTATATGATGTGCAGACAAAAATTGCAATAATAATAAGTGTACCTGCATTTCACAAGGGTTAAAATGCTGCAGTGACTGCAAATATACAAACTGCTTTAACAGCCCAACCTATGAAATTTCATCAGACTGCGAAGATGAAGACTTTTGAAATATGTTTTTTGTTACTTAGTTTAATTAGTTATTTTTTTTTGGAACGAAGTTCCTTATCGCGCGTTGTGAAAGGAGGCTAGACAGATAAAATTCTTACCAAAAGTTGTCACGACACTTTTTGATATAGGAAGCTATTGTAAGCTGTGAGGCGTCGCGAGTTTCTCTGTCTGCATCTTTCTCTCTTATAGAAAGCAAATAAATTGAAAAAATTTTCACCAGAGTCCGGGCGCGAACCATCAACCTACGCGTCTATATCAATGCATTCAACACATGCTGCCATGAGCTCTCATGTGTATTAGATGCGAAGAAAGGTATTACATGCTGCAATGTGCGATTATATACAGATAATAATAATAAATGCTTTTGTATTATTAGCAAGTACGCACTATAACCTCTCTTTATTATTGTGCTAACCAAGTCATACGCATTATAATCTCCACATTCTGTGTGTTTAGCAAGTGTAAGCGTCATAATTTTAATAAATTCAAAAAAAAAATAATATTTTAATATTACAATTTCAGAACGTATGTATTTAGCAGGCCGTGCGTGTTCTAACCTATACGCTGTTGTGTTTACGAAGTCGAGAGTATATATATATATATATATATATATATATATATATATATATATATATATATATATATATATATACAGGATGTTCATTTCAGGACTTCCCACCCTAATTTTCTGGAAATGTGTGTATTATAAAGAAAATCCTGGGACACGTCAACAAATATATCGAAGGGAACAACTTTTTATCATAAAGGCAACGCGCCCCCTTTCACCCCCCGCCAGAGGGAGTTGCCAACTTTTTCAGCTAAAGTGTAAACCATTTTTAATAAATTGCTTTTTCACACAACTGGTAAGTATGGTAAACAATTCAATAGGTATCATGTCTTTTATTTTCTCTATCAAAAACATTTTTTTGCATTTTTTATACAAAAAAGTTGAAAGGAATAACAAAACAAACAATTGCAGTTTTTATTTTAATGGTACGAAGCAGCAAATAGATTTTCCTAAATATCTCGACAATTAATCGATCAATTGAAAAAAAAGAAAAGCCGACGTGTAGATATTAAAAAGAGCTTTGAAATGAGGTATAACTCGATACCCCTTCCTATTTAAGATTTTGAAGTTGGCAACACCCCCTGGCGGGGGGTGAAAGGGGGCGCGTTGCCTTTATGATAAAAAGTTGTCCCCTTCGATATATTTGCTGACGTGTCCCAGGATTTTTTGTATAATACACACATTTCGAGAAAATTAGGGTGGGAAGTCCTGAAATGAACACCCTGTATATACACTCTGTTGTGTTAACAAAGTCCCGTGCATCTATGACGTGTATGAAAGAATAGACAGACAGAGTACATATATATATATATATATATATGTATATATATATATAAATGTTTCGGTGTGTGTATGTATATGTACAATTCCTTCACTAATTAATCGAAAGGAACTTCGTTCCATCCATCCGGGTGTCCCTTGACACCTCTCAAGTTTTTTTTGTTTTATCAGATATACCTATTAAATCATGTCAAATAATGATCAACATACATATCTTTATTCTTGCGATGAAGATAATTTTAATATTAAAACTTTATATTATATTATATAATATATATTATAATCTAAGCTGAAAAAATAACAACTATAACTTTTTAAAAATGTTTAGGAGCTTTTATTAATTTACAGGTCCACAATTAACAGTATTTTTAACTAGCTGCACGGCCGCGGCCGGCGCGGTTGTCCATGGAAGTGCGGAACCTCTTAACTTCAAGTAACTACTGCTTGAAAACTATGATACTTAGAATAGTGATTTTTGTTTCAAAAACTTTCTTGAAGCTTTAGCTTTATTTGGTACGCAGATAGTTTAGTGAGATTTTGGAAAATAAAAAAGTTTCTCGATCACTGAAAATAGTGCTGGAACTAACGCAGTAATCTTCGCTTATGTTTTTTCTGCCGATTAAAAAGTTGAAAATATCTTGTTTAGTTCCGGAGATATTGCTAGGTATGTGTGAAAAGGTAATGAAGCATAATTTTGACAGATATTTGACAAATTTCGCAATAAAAATTGTTGGCCCTCTTAAAAATTGTTGTAATTGCCGATTTCAGATGGCCTGGGACCTACTCTATCGTTTTGTGAAAACCACATGTGGCTGTACCTGCAAAAAAAAATTGAAACCTTTTTGCCCCTTTTTCAGTGCACTATTGTGAACCATAGGCGCGACGAAACTACTTGCACCGGTACAACCCATTTTCTTGTTAATAATTAAATCTAAGTACCAGTATAGAATAAAATTTGAAGTAGTTTGTATTCGTCGTAAGGCAAAGTTTTAAAAATTTGTAATCGATGAGATGGCAAAAGGTAGAGGTATTATTGTACATCGCTTACCCCCTTACCAATGTGAGCTGAACCCAATAGAGCTTGTAAGGTCACAAGTCGTAGGTTATGTTGCCAGGAACAACAAAACTTTTAAATTCACGAAGTACGGCAACTTTTGATGGATTCATTGGCGAATGTGACTGCAAAGCAAACATGTTATAGCTGAGGAGGGGAAAATGT
Source organism: Galerucella pusilla (assembly GCA_910591695.1). Classification (NCBI taxonomy): domain Eukaryota; kingdom Metazoa; phylum Arthropoda; class Insecta; order Coleoptera; family Chrysomelidae; genus Galerucella; species Galerucella pusilla. The sequence goes on along the minus strand of CAJUYI010000001.1, from coordinate 2,490,663 downwards.
GGGATATTGACGACTTAATCGACGAAAGTACAGAGAACGAACCGTTAATTATTACCTTAGGACGGGTCTTCATATTTTCCTGATAAAGAATATGGTTAATAATGCTGTATATATTATAGTTAAAGTAATGTTCACCTGCAATAGTTTGTTATAATTTTTTTTACAAGAATATGTGTGTATATAAATCTTAGTGCACAATTATTTTGTATTTTCATTATAATATTAATTATAATTAACGTTGAGCAAAATTCATAAATAAACCCTAACCCCGTTCTACGGCTATGGACCGTTTAGTTCACTGCGTATGCTTCATTTGCATTTTATTACCTATTGTTTGATAATCGTCACACGAAATTCATCTTAAATCATTATCTGCATTTATTGGCTGCCAAACACATCCAGTCAAATGATGTAGCTTGACATTGGTTTATTAAAAGATGGCCGTTGACGGAAGCACTGCTTCATTTGGAAATTCACTAGCTTATCAAACTTGCCTCGTATATGTTTCTTAATCTCCTTTTTAGTATATATCACTATTCTCCCATAGTTGTTACATGACGTGTCAATCTCCTCTTTTCTTGTCCAAGCCGTCAAGGATATTTTGTGAAATTCCAGAAAATAATGGCCTTATCAGGTTTCAGTTTCATTGATGAAGATCATTTTCCCCATCAACGAGCATTAGTTTTTACGCAGCATTTCAATTTCCGAATGAATTTTATCGCTAAAGGTCAAAACGGTTATCCCTAAAAAAATATGTTCGAATTACTTATTGAGAGGGACCAATAAAGCGAATTACAAGCTTTTACCTACTACCCCCCCTGTAATCAGTCAATAACACACAGTCGGTATCAATGTAATGACAGCTATTACGCACTATAAAAAAAACGCACAGCTGTAAAGTAAATCGCACGGCTTCCCTAGCAACATCTTAGCAACTGTCAATAGACATCTCCATCTTATTCAAAATTTACTATTTGAAAACATTAGATATGGCCACGTTTAACTGGGAAAAGCACAAAGGGCTCTATGTATATGTATTGATTATAATTGAAAAATGGACTTTCGATTATCAACAATATAATAATAATGATTAAACGTTAGTTCTTTACTGTGCTTCTTTCATTGGTAATAGAGTAATAGAGATGGAGTTTACCAAGCACCTTTAATTATGTAACTGCTATTTCTTATGCTTCTTATGAAAAATACAAGTACAAGTAGGTCATAGGTAAAGTATAGTACGTAACTCGTGTTGTAGGGCATTTTACGCACTCACGGAATTAGGCACTCGCCGCTACGCGGCATCGTGAGTAACTTTTCCATTCGTGCGTAAAATGCTCCTTACCACACACGTTACGTAATATACTATTACATGGGACATAATATATACATTGAACTAATCAAATATGATAACGAGAATATTGAATTTTTCAACTGCTACCTGTGAAGTTGATAATTATTGCTTCTTATAGCCAACTGAGAAGTTGAATTTCTCTATTAGTGGTTAATAATTTTTTCTATTATTAACCCAGGTCAGAAATCTCCAAGAGGCAGGTAGACCCAGTAGGGAAGACTGGCAACATGCCACTGCCATTACAAAACCAGATAAAATAAGGTGGGCTATCGACGAATTCCAGCCCTTCAAATCAGGGTAAGTCAACAGATTTGGCTCTGGACGATCTAAACAGACTACTGTCCAAGTCGATCGACGAAAAGGAAATAGCAGTAGCTACTTTTCTGGATATAGAGGGAGCATTCAATATCGCCTCTTCAATATCTATAACAAGGTGTATGGAAAGAAGAGGAGTCGAACCCATCATCTGCGAGTGGCTTGCAGCTAATCAAGGGAATACGATATTCACATCCACACTGGGGGAGACAACCATCATAGCGGGGGTGGAAAGGGGTTGTCCTCAAGGAGGCGTCTTATCGCCCCTTTTGTGGACGATTCTAGTAGACACGCTTCTAGTAAGGCTTTCAGATGAAGGTATTCAGTGCCTGGGGTATGCGGACGATCTTGCTATCGTCATAAGAGGACGGTTTCCAGACACAATATCAGAGCGCACTCAAAGGGCGCTTGATATAGTGAGTGGTTGGTGTAGGGAGGAAGAACTGGCAGTGAACCCCCACAAAACTACACTGGTACCGTTTACCAAAAAGGGAAAATTGAAAGGACTACAAAAGCCGCAAATTAACGGAGTGGAAATTCCATTTGCGAAAGAAGTTAAATACCTAGGGGTGATATTTGACCAAAAGCTCACATGGAACTCCCACATTGAAAAAACCACACACAAGGCCAGAATCGCCCTTGGAAGGTGCAGGCAAATGTGTGGGAAGAATTGGGGCTTAAATCTCAACATGACCAAATAGTTATATACACAGGGTGTGAGGCCAATGATAACCTATGGATCAGTTGTCTGGTGGCTCAGGACACTGCAGATTGGAGCGCAGAGGCAGCTAAGTGGTATCCAAAGGCAGGCCTGCTTAAGTATGACGGGGGCCATAAAAACGACTCCGACTGCGGCCCTGGAGGTAATAGTAAACCTACCACCACTGCATATCCTCATTCAAGGAAATGCAAGATCTGTTAGTTACAGATTATTACAGGGACCTTCTCCGATAAGCCAAGAACACGGTAAGGTCTACAAAGAGCTACATGAATAAATAAAGGTAGATCCAATACTGGGAATGCCAACGGATCAGATTGCCTCACAATATAGTTTTAAAAACGACTATACAGTTTACATTCCAGAGAGAAAGGACTGGGAAGCAGGGCCTTCTATAACAGCGAATCTCAACTGGTACACTGATGGCTCGAAAACAGACTCCGGAGTAGGAGCCGGAATATATGGGGTACAAGAGAAAATCACGATCTCTCTCAGCCTAGGGAAACATGCTACTGTCTTTCAGGCAGAGGTACTGGCGGTGCAATGCTGTGCAGAAGAGTTGATGAGACAGGAGGTGGATAACCAAAGAATCGTCATCTACTCCGACAGCCAAGCAGCACTTAAGGCGATACGCTCTTATAAGATAACATCAAATCTGGTGTGGAAGTGTCGTAAGGCCCTAAACAGACTAGGCAGTCATAATAGAGTGACCCTACCCTGGGTACCAGGCCACCAAGGAATAAAAGGCAATGAAAAGGCTGATGAATTAGCCAAGCAGGGAGCAACGGAGGTCATGATAGGGCCAGAACCTTCCTGTGGAATTGCAAAATGCCTAAGTAAAGAGAGCATCCACAAATGGATAAACAACCAAGGGTTGCGCTGGTGGTATGAAACCCCAGGACAAAGACACGCAAAATTATTCCTTAAAAGCCCTTCGATAAAACTGTCACACGACCTACTATGTCAAAGTGGGGAAACGACGAGGATGATGGTGGGAATGCTGACCGGACATTGTAGGCTGAGGAAACATATGCACACAATTGGCCTTGCAGATGACAGCCTATGCAGGTTCTGCCAGGAAGAAGACGAAACAGCGGAGCACATACTCTGTGAGTGCGAAGTTCTAGCAATGGTGTGGTTTCACTTACTCGGAGAAGAAAAACCGAGGGCGCAGAGCTACGCAAAGGAGGCGGTATCCAGGCTATTAGGTCTAATAAAAAGAATAAAGCTAGATATTGAGCTCTAAATATATGGAGGACCACAATAGATCTGCAAAGGTCGCAGTGGGATAGGACAAAGAGCCACTCCAATTCTAATCTAATCTAATCTAGGTCAATAATGGACAAATTCAAATATTTTGAGAATTCAGTGATAGTAGTTCAACAAAAAGATGTGTAACAAAATTTTGTATACCCAGGAGATTGTCTTTAACATATTTGCTGCTTGATATTACCTATCAAGATAAAATTATTTTAATAAAAATGCCATTAGTTTAAAATTCGCGCTCAACCAAAAATGAATGATGACATAACGAGTACGTTCATAATATATCGAAAAATGACAGTGTACCTACTTGTCAGTCAGACAACGGGGTAAACGCTTCTCGTGGTGCGTTTGTGAATTATTTTTAATTTTTGTCTCAAATTTGGCTAGTAGGGGAAAAAATTGTATATACACCATGGTATTGAAGACATTTATGAACCTGGCACCTTATTTCGCGAGGGGCCTTGCCCCGAGTGAAATAATCTTGGTGCTGGGTCAATAATAATAGTCTTCACCACCTAAGTGTATAATATACTATTTGCAGTCCAAGGGCGGAAAATTTTTAACGCGAGATATAAGTTTTTCACCATCTGACATTGACGTTACATGTGAATTTTTTTATTAAACGTCAATGTATGTCAAAGTTTTTTGTTATAATTTCCTATTTTTTGATAAGGTATTTAAAATGAAAAAAAATTGATTTGAGAATTCTATTTAAAATAGAACATAGAAAATGGGTATCTCCCATAAATACTAAGATACTCAATAGGTCTTGTGTGAAGGTCTAAAAAATTAAAAATGCATTAGCTATTTATAAATGTATTATCGTTTATTTCTCTATGGCCTCTAGCAACTAGTCAAAGATAATATCAACTAGTGCAGCCAGAATGAAAAAGCCAATCGTACTAAACCCATTGAGCTGTATGGATAGAGGGAACTATCCCGTATACTTTCAATAAGTGGCGATCGTTCGTGACTGTGTGCGTCAGTTCTCCGACTGTCTCTGTCTAATCGCGTGCTTATTAAACAATGACTCACCGATCTCTCTCTTTTCGAGAGTTCCCTCTATCCATATAGCTCAATGGCTAAACCGGTTTTAGTGACGGAAGTAGAAAAAATAGATTTTACGCATCTATTCAAAATAGAGACACAAAATGGGTATTTTTATTTCATATATTCGAAATATAAATATTCCTTCTCTGTTAACAACCTTACAATTTCATAGGCGTATCATGAAACGTTATAAATCACAAAACAAACTAACAAAACGAAAATAAACACGCTATTCACGTAATTAGAATAATTAATCTATTCAATTCAAATACTCGAAACAGCTGTTCCCGTTCCCGATCATAGTGCACCTTCTCGGTGTTGTCTATCTTGCTCTAGCCCCTGGCACATAGGCTTGCGTATAAATTGAATTGTAGAGTCAGTTCCACTCTGTTTGCCCAGTTTTTAGTTCAACGTTTCTCTTTATCAGCTGTTCCAACCTAAGACATACATTGCTCAGGAAACCAATATCTTACGGACATGCGCTTTGGAAACGATTTGAAAGCTGTAGGAAATCTGTTTGTGATTGAAGGGTGGAACAAACCATTTGAGGTTGTCTGGAACTTGACACTAAGGTCAACGGACTATGGAACACGTTAAAAAATCTGGCGCCGAGATTTGAACCGAAATTTTGCATCAAGGTTGTCCATAGTGATGTGTTCATGTGATATATTTTTTAATCAGAGACTGTTTGACGTAACGGAACTGAGACGTGACTGACATGTGTGAATCGTCGTGGATAATGTTATGTGTCTCGTTTCGGGTTAATACCCGTCTAGGTAGTCGTATGATTTTTGACATGATTCTCGAATATGATGAGAAGAAACAGATAATGGGATGTCAGGATCACTTGTTGTGTAAAGCTGCTTGTTTCATTCAACCCACATCAAACTTGTAAATAATTCTTTTGCGCTTAAAAAGGATTCCGTTATTTTCCTTCAGAGAAAAAATTTGAAGGGTCGGACACTAACGTCGCCCTAGTCGACAACAAGTGTTTGTTTCGCATAAAATGTGAAAACTTATTGGGGTTGGTTATACTTCAAATCTTTAAACCAGATTTCTTGAAGAGATAAATTGAAACTGCAGATAGCAATAAGTACGATGAATTTTCATTCTTAAATATTTTTATTTAAAGCTTCGTCGGAACGGACTAACCTGTATGCATTAGATTAAAAAAGCAGATGTTGAAAAAGCATCATTTTCAAGCCCCATCATTTTGCAAGATTAAATTCAATCAGTTCACTTCGAGCACGTCTGAATTGTTTCAACATGACTCGGAGTTTTAAAACCCAGATAAAAATACAGCAAGAGTTCCTAATGGAAAAATGTTTCTTCATTAATCCATACCTAGAAGCAGGGCCGTCAGGAAATTATAGTTTGCCTATATTTTTAACTGCAATATCCATTTTAACATCGTGAATTTTTTCTGTTTCCTTTGGCTTATCAAAAAAGACGTAGGAGGTAAGACTCAAGGAGATTCACGTAAAATGTACATAGAAGCTTCCGTAGCTATTACTTGTAATGAGTTGAAACTTCTTGAACAGTATTTCTAAAAAAAGCACGGAAAGTAAAGTTGAAGCGCTGTTTATGACAGGTGAGATTATAAAGATCGTTGCTGAAACTGTGTTGATTTTAAATCTGGGTAAGTAAAAATAAAATTAGCTTTGGCACAAAATGGAAAAACTAATAGTCATATTCACACAGTCGTCAAGAAAATTACAATTGAATCATTACCATTCCTTACGAATAAGGATCTGTTCAAATCCGTCTGAATTTAGACCCATGAGTAATAGTAATTTTTCACTTCTCCGTTAAAATATCTTGTACTTATAGAACATTTCACAGGTATTCGTTCACCCGGATTTAGTAATAAAAGTTTATAAATCCCACGATACTCACGGTATGCTGATTTCTACTCCAAATTGCGTCGGAGCCGCGCAGTTACGTCACGCGGGAACCAGAAATATACACCCACCTATCACCAGTCTTTCGATTCATTGTGTTTTTAATCAATACAAGGTGTTGTTAGCTTTAATTTCAATTTTACTTGAGTTGATTCGTTTATTTGGAATTTTATTACTCACTAATTTACTGTTATTAGTGTTATTTATTACTGTTTTATAATATAAGGCTATTTTTGTTTTGTAACGATTAAGGGAAATTAATAGGAAAATCAGTTTTCAAAACTATAAATATAAGCTTTTTCTACTCCTATACTATAAATTATTAATTAAATGCTAATTTTCAGTTTCTTAATGATACTCATTATAACACTGGTTTTCATTATGAAACTGAAAAATTGACCAATAGAAATCTAGATTTTTAAATAACCAAGTAGGCAGACCCAAAATTTTCTGTAGAATGTCGAGAAAAGAACAAAATAAATGTCGAGCACCAGACCAAAAATACTTTATGACCAAGGTAAATACATATTTAAACTTATTAATTTTTGTTTACAATAATTTATAACTAATTTTGTATAACAGTAGCATACCTATATAAGTTTTATATTAGTTTAATGTGGTCCCGTAGGGTGGTTCGAGACCCGGTTTGTGCATTCTTTTTATATATTTTTTCAAGTCAAATTTCTTTTTCGTAGAAAAAATAGTGTATGCAGGTTTCATGTAATGGTTATTAATACACTCGCATTAACCATACGAAACTCGCCTTTGGCTCGTTTCGTATCCCAGTGACACCTTTGTTAAGGAGTCTTGTATAATCAGGTCGCATTTAAATAATCATTCATAAAGTGGCAATATGCATGAAAATCAAACACAAACAGAGTATTTCCCATATATTTAGCATTGTACATCACCGATTGAGACTCCCAAACCTAAAGTGAAATAACGTCATACAAACAAAAAACTCAATACTCAACCAAAACCAAAAAAGTACCGTATACATTAAACACTAATAAAATCTTGCAACGTATAAGGTTCCAAATTTATTAACATTTTTCTAATCTTGTTCTTAAACATTTTTTGTGAACCAATTTCTTTTATTTTATCAGGCAGAGAATTAAAAAGCCTTAGACACATATAATGTGGGCACTTTTCGATAAGCGTCAGTCTATGTATTGGGTAACTAACATTAAATGTTCTTGTATTATATCCATGAGTCTTCGGTATTAAATCAAATAATTTTTTATTTTTAAACAAAAACATTAAACATTCATAAATATAAACGGCCCAAAATGTCATTATTCCAAGACTTCTAAAAACAGCAGTTTTGTATGTTTTTCTCTATTTACGCGTTTATTTAATTAGTTACAAAAAAACTGTAGAGACGAAGTATGTTCCAAATGGGCTGTTCTATCCCCTGATGACATAAAAGTTTTGAAATTTGTAATACTTATCACTCAAAACTCTTTGTTTTACTGTGAAACTCTCTTCGAAGTATTAAAACGCGATTTTAATGAAAACGGTGCAAGATAGAGTAAACTGATAAAGGAACTAATTTGTAGAGCACAAAAATTACTACAACACTAGTCTAGGAGGGGAATGCGAGATTAAGTAAAAACGCTAAAACATTTTATAAAAAGTGGACTTTTATTTATGCAGTTCTTACACAGGCATATTTCTTCATTTAAATAGTTTCGAAATAGTAAGTACCGGATTTCAAGATCAAATTTCATTTCCTACATATCACGTATTCTACATTTTATTAATATTTAATAATTAACACCTCACTTATCCTTTTTCTTATTTGTTGGGAATTAAACCACAATATGTTTTTGTGGGTATTTCTTATTTCGACGTTTTTGTATTTTTTATTTCGACGTTTCGGTAGCGTTCCAGCTGCCGTTGTCAAAATGAATTAGATTTTTAAACAATTTTTGGTCCTTATCAGACACAACGAAAACATTTGACAACTAGACAATCAATATTTTGAACTGTAGTCAAATTTTATTAAGGTTCATTCACAGTACCCTATCTTTGGTAAATTGTAAAATAAAATATTTTATTTTATGACATTCTAACAATAGGATAGTCTACTAGGAATGGGATCCAGTGAAGTGCACGTTCCAGGAATGGTTTTATTGGGATAGCGCTTTTTTGCTTATTTCGTAAATGCTGTTAATAAAGCGCGTTTGCTGTTACTTTTTTGTGTATAATTATTTTTGTTTTCAAAATATGTACAAAAGAACTTTCTTTGATTTTTTGTCTTTTACTATTGGGCTCTTTCAATATTATTTTCGCCGAATCCCATTGAATTATTAGATTACTTTTCGAATCCTTGTGCGAATTGCACCCAAACACAGAACAACGCATTTAAAAAAAAAGTTTTTATCGTTCATAAACGTCCACAAAATACACCAAAATGTCTTCAAACTGATCAGAGCTCACTAAAAATCATCAAAAACAGGAGAACTCTTCGGAAATAACATAGTTAAACAACCAACTTAGGTCTTGAGTGACGTCACGCGTCTTATTAACGACCGCCCACTCATGCGCAACATCTTATCTTCGGTGTGTTTATATCGTGCTTCTTGGTGTGCGTCATCGATTGTGACGTATATCCGGGTTTTCGGCATGTCGTTTATTTTATTTGAATATTTTGACATAAAGTTAAGCTTAAATTTGATAAATGAAATCATCAGGATCGTATTCAGCCAAATTAGAAAAGGCTATGCAATTAATAATCACCAGCTTCTTTTTCTAACTGAAAATACTTGAAAACTTTCAAAATACTGATGTTTTTCCGTGTATTCATGCATATTTTTGTATTATTTACATAAATAAATCAATAAGATTAATATTCACTTTTCATAAATAATCATTGACCGTAAACAACAAAGTACAAACCTGTCGAGAACTGTTAGTGTGACAGTAAAAAAAGACGTAAAACACATTGCCGCTACGAAAGTAACGCCTTCATAGTATTTTAAATTCTCAATTGATAGGGTGAGCTTGCGCGTAATCTAAACATCAACCAATCAAATTTTTGTAAGTCAAAGATTAGGGTTAAGATTTGTAATACATTTAAACGGTTCATTATTGAGATATTTTGATTAGGATTAATCACAGACCTGCCTTTTTTTCTATTTCTTCCTACGCAATGCGTTAGAAAGACATTAACAATCGATGACGCACACCAAGAAGGGTATTATTTCAACTAAATCGTGATAAATCCCTCATTGTACAGTAAACAATAGCAGATCCGTAGTCGGTAGAATTTAGATAGGTACTATAAGATTAAATTATTGTCAAAGTATTGAAATATGGGTCAAATTTCTTATCAACCATAAAGTTTACCTCTGATAGATGTCAACCAATGTTTTTTTTTTGTTATATCGAATAAATATGATGCTTTTGAAAATTTCTTTTGCAGCATTTGACTTAAAAAATTTAAATTACCATCAAAATGTCATTTATTTCTTACTCGAATGCACGCTTTCAGAATTACGTTCGTGAGTATCTGCTCAAAAATTTCAGTTTTTTATCTTCAGTATTTCTAAAAAAAATTCTATAACTTCAGATACAAATTTTCAGAGTTATATTGTTAATACTTTCGTTACCATACAGCACATGGACTCATTAACAGAATAGGAAGGAAATTTCTTGTAATGTCACTGCTTATCTCTATTCGAAGATTCTCGAGTAGATCCGTGTGAATATTCAGCAGATAGAAATAAAAACGGCTGAAAGGGTCTTCCTAAATAAAAACTTAAACGAAGTATACGTTCATTGTATTAAAGGATCACCAATAAGCATCAAAATAATTTAGTACCATCTTTTCTATTTCAGCAAATAACGGAGAAAGAAAGGATAGAGGTAAAAGCGGTAAGCATTTCACGCAACCACCGACGCATTGTATCATTTCAGCATTACAGACATGAATTAAAGAATGGATTCACCATGTTTAAATGTAGAACCATCTTGTTCAATAACAGAAACACTGTATAACCCAAAAATGTCGCAAACTTAGTGAATATTATACACCGGGTCTATAAAACTATTTATAAACTTGTAGTGGGCAAGAACGAAAATATTTGCAATTCCCAAAGGATTATTCAATTGGGAAAATCTGAGGTAATGATGTTAAAAGCGTCAAAAGTCGTCTAAAGAGCACCAAGCAAAGCAATAGATGAATTTTTATGACAAAAATCCTAATAGAAAACGGACTGAACCATCAAGTAAAATACATTACGTGTCGCAAATGTTGTTCACAAAATTATTATGAACATTTAAAATTAAAATAAACTCATTTTTTTAGTTTTTTGTTAACGACATGACAGCATATTACGTACTCGGAATTGTGTCAGAATATTAATTGTAAATAATAAAAATTAATGAATTTTGTTTAGTTTTCTACTAGGATTTTTGTCAAAAACTCACTATTTTCATGCTGTATTGCTTGGCCTACACTGGGAAATCAGATAGGTTGAGCTATTGTCAATTTGCATAATTCCATTTCTCTTTGTTTCACAGTATATTGTTTCTACGACTGCATATTATTCATGGATTGATCTAACGAAATAAGTTAATACAGCGGTTAATCATGGAAAACGTATATACCAACTACTTCCCATATACTACCTAGGAAAGAGATAATTGGATGGAATGAATATTTTTGCCCAGTTTGAAGTTTTTGTTATGGATGTTATTTCGCTGAATCTGCTCGGGAGTCTACAATATAATTGTGGTCTTTTCAATATTCTAGAGGCTCTTCTGGACTAATGATAATTTGTACTAACGGTCCTGATCGGAAGTTAAACAGCCCTACAGTGGCGGAGCAATTTTAGCAATACCTTTAAAATAACGTAAAAAACTAAAAATCCTATTAGAGCCATTTTCGATTTGTACGCGGATGGAGTATCATAAAAAATTGTTAGAAAATTCAGTAAAGTGGGCAACATCTCCGACTTTTGTTGACTAGCGTGTAGCTTTCTTTCCAGTGAAAAAATTCTAATCAAATCTAAAAGTTTGTTAACCTATGACTTTACAAAGCTTCCCAATTTTTATTTATTTATTTATGTTTTTGCACGGATTTTATGTCAAAAGGTTGTTTATTATTGAAGTTTTATTCTCATAAATTTTTTTGTGAAGTTTCTAATGCCTTGTGAAAGTTTTCAAATGTTATTTATAAATTATCTATTAATAGCTCACCTGAGAAATAAGACTTCAAATAAATAAACTGTGGAATGTTCGTCAAATAATTATTCTCTGTGGTCGAGTGGTCGAGACACCACAGGGTTTGAAGGTGAAAAGTTTGTCAAACATAAAACACAAATCATTGTATGGTTTCATGAAAGCACGACGCAAGTGAAACTTACTAAAATTTTTTCTATTTAGGGTATTGAAACGCGTTTTTAATCTTAATTTAATAATGGGAAAAATAATGCAAAATCTATAGTAGACAAAATATCCAACTTTAAATTATAATTTCAATCTTGCGTATTGGATGATTCAGATGATAGACGCATGTTTAAATCATTTCAAGCTTCAATTATTTTATCAATTTTATCAATACCTTCATGTTCGCTTTGAGTCCGACAGTCTATAAATGTAACAGATATTTTATGGTAACTAAAATAAGTAAACAAAGACCTATCTCGTGGTAGGATATTTCTATCATTTTTCATTTCAAGATTAAATACTTCTCTCAAGTATTCAATAAGTGAAGCGGATTCGTCTTTGTTAAAATCTGTATTGAAATCACCAGATAAAATAACAGGCATTTGCGAATAAATATAATATGTATCTTGGCTGTTCTGCCGAACTCAAATTCACTCAATTTGATCAAACCACACAATTATCTTTTACTTTTTGGTTCGGTTAAACTATATTCAAAGTTATGCATTTATGAATGTCGCAATATCACAAATAAAAAAAAAAATTGCATTCAGGATTGAAAGCCTATGCTTACAATTAATAATTTTCGGCATCCAAAGGATTATCGACAACTATTTTTTCCACCACTAGCTGTGAAGTTAACAATTGCTTCTTCTAGCCAACTGAGAAGTTGAATTTCTCTATTAGTGGTTAATGATTTTTTCTATTATTAACCTAGGTCAATAATGGATAAATTCAAATATTCTGCTGAGAGTTCAGGGATAGCAGTTCAATAAAAACTTGTGCAACATAATTTTGTATTCCCAGGAAATTGTCATATTTGCTGCTTGAAATTACCTATCAAGGTAAAATTATTTGAATAAAAATGCCATTAGTTTAAAATTCGCGCTGAACCAAAAATGACTGATGACATAACGAGTACGTTCATAATATATATGGAAAACTGACAGTGTACTTGTCAGTCAGACGACGGGGTAAACGCTTCTCGTGGTGCGTATGTGAGTTACCTATTTTTAATTTCTGTCTTAAATTTGGCGAGTAGTGAAAAAAATAAATTGTATATTCACCATGGTGGTGAAGACATTTATAAGCCACGCACCTTATTCCGCTCGGATTTTGGTGCTCGGTCAATAATAATAGTATTCACCACCTTGGTGTATAATATACTATTTTCACTTACGGAAGAACTAATAAATATATTATGAAAAATTATTGGCAAAATTTAACAGTGAAATGAAGTGAAGTTCTGATATCGTTTGGTGCAAATACAGTACTCGATAAAATCCTAGAACTGTTCCAAAACGCCAATTGGAACAAACCTTATAATACCTACATGGTCATGAAATAACACTGCCTAAATATCAGATTCTGCTTGAAATTTAGCTAATTCCATACTTTGTTTTGTGAAAGTTAGATAGATAATTTGAAAAAAGACTGTATTGAACGTTTATAATAATGCTATGGAGACTACAATTTCATTGAGCAGCATTTGTAGCTTAAGAGGTGGTGTTTACAAGTTAAACTTGCTTTTAAAGAAGATGATTCGATCAATTCGTAAGAAGAAAAGTGGATTTACTTTTTTGGAAGGAGCGGAAAATAATAGAAAACGATGAATTTGTGCAAATATTTGCAATCAATTGAAAATATTAGACTGTCAAATTGTTTTACTGAAGTTCCACTACCTCCCTATCTCTCTTTATCAGTATTTAATCTATAATGGATTCGAATGGAACGAATTATTCATTCTGCAAAACTGTACAAAGTTCCCAATGCATTTTTTAAAAATAAAAGCAGCAGCTACCCTAATATTGTTTCCTACCGTCACTGTTCCAACCCAAGCTTTAAATTCATTGAGCATTATATCTGAACGTTCGTATCGATTTTGGTGTCGCACATGATAGCTATTGAACACCTTTTGGTACCTAATGAGGAGTAGGATAACCAACCGTGCAAGAAATATTATTTCGCACGTATATGACTTTCTGTTTAATGGCACTCATAGTTATAATAAACTCGCACGCATTAATAATGTAACAAGTGAGTAATTACATGGAAATAACCGGATTTTTACTACAATTGAACACGCTTTTAAATTTTCCGCTGTTAGTACTGCACTGCAGTTTCACTGAATTGCTATAATTATAGATAATTGTTAAAACTTTATTCACTGATCAATTATTTACTAGATAATTAAGATGCTTCTTTCAATAAATTATGGTTTATGTATTATGGATTATGTGGATTAGCGACGGACATAAGGCAAGGCTAGACAACAGAAGCTACAGATTTGTCAGTCTTACGTTATCGTTAGCTGGCGTGTTTGTCTTTGAAATTTATTCTATGGACATTGATATTCTATAGTTTATCCTGCTGAATGAAAAGATTTAAAAACCAAGCCCAAACTTTTAGCTGGTGACAACATGCTACTATCTTTCAGGCAGAGGTAACGGTGGTACAATGCTGTGCAGATGAGTTGTGGAGACGGAAGGTGGATAGCCAAAGAATCGTCAGCTGCCTCGACAGCCAAGCAGCACTAAAGGCAATACGCTCATATCGGATTATCGGATAACATCAAATCAGGTGTGGGAGTGTCTCAAGGCACCCAACAGACTAGGTAGTCATAATAGAGTGACCCTAGCCTGGGTACCAGGTCACCAAGGAAAAATAGGTAATGAAAAGGCCGATAAATTAGTTAAGCATATAGGGCCAGAACCTTCCTGTCGAATTGCTAAATGCCTAAGTAGAGAGAGCATCCACAAATGGATAAGCAACCCAGGCGGTGCACTGGTGGTATGAAACCCCAGGACAAAGGCACACTGATGATGACTTTTTAAAATTTATCAAATAAATATTAGTTTGGACCATAGGAAACAAATATTTATTTGAGTGAAAAGGACATTTTTTTAATGCAAATAAATAATTTTATCAGTGTGATATATACCTACTAGAATACTACTAGAATGTATAAAGGTACCAGTTCACTTACCTTCAAATACTTCCCACAAATGAAGTCTATAACAATAATTTTATATTATCCATCTATTCCACCAACATGAAAACTTTACTTACACTGCAAACTACACTAACAACAAATTAATGTAATAATTCTTCTCTACAATCTGCAAACACAAAAACTACTTGTTGCTCCTGTCCCTGTCGAATCTTGTCTACACTCTACGCACGCGTAACAGTTATATAGTTTACAGGGAAGAATTATTTAATTTAAAAATAACTGCCCAAATAATAAATAATTATTTACAGGATCCAAATATTATTTGACGATGAAACTGCAATGTATTTAACTTCACCCTATAAATTTGTTTGATTATGTTATTTATATTTTTTGATGCCAATAAATATTTATTTGGCATTAATATTTTGATTGTTTGCTTTTAACTTATTTGCTTTAAAGCCTGCAATATTTGACTCAAATATATATAATTCAAATAAATTTACAGAAAAAAACAAATAATTCAAGGTATTTTATACAAATACATTTCTGTTGATTTGAATAATGTTTATTTAGTACCAATAAATATTGAACAAATAACTCATTTATTTGGAAAAAAACGATCAATTTTATCAGTGCACGCTGAATTATTCCTTAAAAGCCCCTCGGCCAAACTGTCACACGACCTACTATGTCAAAGTCGAGAAACGACGATGATGATGGTGGGAATGCTGACCGGACATTGTAGGCTGAGGATACATATGCACACAATTGGCCTAGCAGATGCAGGTTCTGCCAGGAAGAAGACGAAGCCACGGAGCACATACTCTGTGAGTGCGAAGGCCTAGCAAGAGTGCGGTTTCACCTATTCGGAGAAGAAAATCCAAGTGCAGAGAGCTACGGAAGGGAGGCAAGTCTAATGAAAATAATGAAGCTAGATATCCAGCTAGATATCCAGCCAGATATCCTAAATATAGGAAGGTCCACAATAGATCCGCAAAGATTGCAGTGGGATAGGACAAGAGCTACTCCAATTATTCTGATCAAATCTAATATAACTGGTGACAATGATTGAAGTTTTATATTAAACATTCATTGTTTTTGATGGTTTGTGAGTGAGCTTGATAATATAGCAGTAGTATTGAAACACACTGTACAGTATGCATGAAATAAGCAAAAATAACTAAAGTTTCACACTTTTTCAAAACCTCTCCATGGTGCCCAGTAATTTGGTTAGTTTCCAGTTCCCCAAGTACTTTTTTACTGCTCGCTTAAACACGTGCGTACGCCAATGGATATACCTGCGGTGAATACACAATGTTAAAGTTTTTCTAAATATATTTTTGCGATGGTGGCACATCATGAAGATTATTTGACAAGGATATCCACCCTTAAATCCGCAGAGAGCTTGTCCTTTTCAATATGGAGAACGTGTCACTCCTCGAGTTATCTTGTTATCTTTCAGAACTAGGCAGTTCAAATCCCAGATAGTAACTATTTTTTTATTTAACTTTATTTCTTCATATAATATTTTTAATAAACAAGCATGAACAAAATATTGTATTGTTTTGTATATTATTGTAATACATTTGTTTTCGAATGACAATAGCTACAAATAAGCATTTCACCAAAGCTTACATTTATAGGGCTCCGTACCGCTGTGTGTCTGTCCGACTGTCACTAGGCGGTTTCTCATGAACCGTTATGATTTGACAGTTGAAATTAGATGGTGTATTTCTGGCGCCGTAGCTTAGTTGGTTTAAGCTTCTTTCTGGTAAACGGGACTTTGAATCTCCGGCGACTTTATGACTTTTTTTTAAATTTGTTATATACTAAGCGAAGCTATGAATATTGATCACGAAAGTAAAATCAATCAGCTAAATAGATTATGTTAGCTTCACTTGTACGTATGGATGTATGTTTTCATAATAGATAATGGTACGCAGCACTTCGTGCACGTGTCCAAATCGCACTTGGTCGGTTTTTTAAATAAAAATCTGATTATTTGTTTAACGTTCTGTAATTCCTCGAAAAACACAATTTAATTAGTGTGTGTGTGTATTGGTGTGTCATAAAATTGTGAAAAATGCAAAAATTATAATTAAAACTGGGCGTGTATTGAAGAAATTTTGATCGAATATACAATACTGCCAAATATCAGAGCAGGCCGTTTTCAGTGGCCAATTAATTACCATAAATGTTACAATGTGGTAGATCGAAAAGGATATTTTCAAATATCAACAATACGTATAGTGATACAGCTGTAGTATGTGTCCAGCAGACAATTGGGTCGTATTTCAGATTGCAGCCGGATTTGGCTTGCCATGCATTAACTAACATGAACAAACATCATAGACTGTATTTTCATGATTAGAATACGATAGTTTATTTTAACTGTAGAGAGTGTTCTGTATTATTCCACTATGGCTCCAGTTTTGTTATTCAATTATTGTTTTTTCAATTACAGCGAGTATACTGTACGGTCTCTGTTGAACACCAAATTCTACGACCACTTGACGGCCCTTCATGTTTCACATAAGTACAGACAAGCAGTCGTAGAAAAAATTAATGTTAGTTGTTCAAATGGGATGGTACGGACTATTATTTTTAGGTTTTTTGTTCAATTTAAGCTAGACAGCAAATGTTAGGTACCAGCTGTATTACTTAATCCTTAAATTTTTCATAATAAATGTTGAAGTTTAATAAATAAACTACTTTCAGCCAACAATTTTTTGCCAATCAAAACTAAGTCAATTTTATGATAACCATATTTGGTAAGTTGAACCACTGCCGTGCACTGTTATTCCAAATAATAAACACAATCAAGAAAATTATTCTCTATGCAATAGATTCTCATTATTCTGTACTTGTTTCAGTGATTGCGGAAGAACCAGAATTTACAGATGTTATTGAGAATATCACCGTCGCTGCAGGCAGAAACGTCAAATTTGCTTGTTCTGTGAAGAATTTAGGGACGTACAAGGTGAGCACATATTAATTTTTTCATACTTTCTTGTTTTCTGCGGGACATTATGGTGAAGCTGCATTTTCAATTTCCGAAAAGAGATTTTCTTCGCTGGAACTCATTTTTATAGATTTTGTTCATTCAACTTTGACAATTTGATAACATAACTAATTTTTTTTATTTCCACAGCTTTGTTTATCTTTGTTGCTATGGTCACAAAATATGATACACAGTACCTTATGTTTGCAGTCGATATTATTAATAATTTAAGTTTCTCGAGAACTATGGCCATTGGCACTATACAAAAGACAAAAAGACGTATATAAATACATACACTACCTATCTTAAAACATAAAATATGTAGAATATCAATCTAGTTTATATTTTGTGGTAGACGTGAGTTGTTTTGAGGAATTTCAATGTCTTTGGGGTTTCAGCGGTGCAGTTTAAAAGCTCTCTCAGGTTTGGTCTTAGGTCTAGGCGCTTATATGTAATAGTGTATTCCTGACAGTCTGTGAGAATATGTTGAACGGTTAAGGGGCATCTACCAAATTCGACCTTGCACAATTATGTTTTGTATATTTTTTTGTTTCCCTACGTCCTCACGTTTAAGTTCACATAACGAAAATTTTATTAGAAATATGAAAGCTCCGCAACATGTAGGTAGCCAAGCGGTCCAAGCGGTCCAAGCGGATTTTGGTTCACGTACTACTCTATAAGCTTCGTCAGTACTGAACTGGGAGACCGCCGAGACCGGCGAGCGTTGTATCAACAATGGAACGGCACGCGACTACCGAAGCAGAGAGACAATGTCAGTCATAGAAGGATAGAAAAGCGAGAGATGGATTTTTATCTGATATTTTAGTGGTAGCAACCAAATTTCAATAAGGAATTGTACGGTCATAAGTAATTTGAGGATTCTGAGATTTTTATATAGTATTCATAAAGCTTCAAATTAAACTTCTTATCAATTAGTTTTTCCGTTTAATCCATATTTAATTCTTTACAAGGGCTCAAACTTTGCTTAATATGTGTAATAACTCATGATTCGTATTTTTTTCAACAAAATTTGGTTAGCATTTCAAAGTTTTTATTCGATGAGAACTCTAAGTTCAACATTAATCTACATGATATATTTTTTTCTTAATTTTCAATACATCCATTACCTCAAAATTCTTTGCCAAAAATACTTCGATATTTTGTCAAATCGCTGCCGATAGATTCCCCTTAAAGCACTATTGCAGTAACGGCGGACGGGAAGGTTTTCAGAAGACATCAAGTAACCATGTATGTATCTGGTATGGTTGATCCGCAATCGTCTAATGACAGCAGCTTCTCTCCTGGTTAAGAAATCGAGGAGGAGACAGCCGAATAATGGTTGTATATCGTAAAGGGCTGTTTTGCTGTTGTTCCAAAAATTTTGCCAGGGCTCCTTGACGAACTTTTTGAATAATAGTTTTATGTCATCTGGGAGCTGGAACGTTGTTGTGGTGATGGAAGAAGAGGCTTCTTTAGCATGGTGGTCAGCGTTTTCATTGCCAGTAATGATGCTATACAACTCACCAGTGTGAACGCTACATGTTGAGGGCAACCGATAGGAACTTATTAGTTCGTGGTTAGTTGTGACGGAGCAGCCAACACCAAAAGAAGTTTTTAAGGCGTCTGTGTAGAGAACTACATCATATGGTGTTTTTTCTAATATTTCCAAAAATGCTTTCTTTATTAGTATGTTGGGCGATTCATGTTTATTGAACTTGATAAGGGAGGTTAATTATTAAAAGTACGTTGGAATGAATTTTTTCAATTTCATGATATAGGACCTCTTAATAATACCCATTAACAGTTGTAGATAAAATTTTGTACGCAACACGTGTGATAGGAATTATTAACGCACTTATGTGAATACACGACTCGGCCTACAGCCTCGTCGTGCAAACTTCACATGCGTGCGTTAATAATGGCCATATCCCACTAATTACGTAAATAACTATTAAACTGAAAATATTTAGTCTACTTTGAATAATGCAGCTTTGTGGCCTCAGAATAAAATTAGATTGTACATTTTTTTTATTTGATCGAATAATAGGTGCGTCTATATATATATATATATATATATATATATATATATATATATATATATACAGTGTGTAAAAGCCAAATGGAATAAATTCATTATTTCGGTTACTGTACATATTTATAGAAAGTCCCGAAACACGTCAAATTTAAATTATAACTTGACATTCTTTAACGT
>CAJUYI010000001.1:2377534-2470105 GCA_910591695.1 Galerucella pusilla | reverse complement strand
ACGTTAAAGAATGTCAAGTTATAATTTAAATTTGACGTGTTTCGGGATTTTTTATAAATATGTACAGTAACCGAAATAATGAATTTATTCCATTTGGCTTTTACACACTGTATATATACAAATAGACGTGGTTTGATGAACAACCAATTTATTTTGGAATGTGTCGGGTGGTTTTCAGTTGAATGGAAGTATTAAAGATGAGCCATATTTTATACCGGGAAAACATTTCTCTAAAAAAACGACTAAGATATATTATCTAGCAATTGAGACAAGTTCCTACAAAATTATCCAATATATCTAGCACTAAATACGACCGACTGATGTATTGAAAAAGTTACGTGAAAAGAATAATTTGCATAGACAAAAAATAAATTGAGAACGGAAGAAAGATCTTCTGTGATTTCTGTATCCACATCTGATTCAAATTTGATGTCAACGAACAAATCAATCATGCTCCGTGTGCTGTGTCTGTCTACTATTAAAGGATCACCTACTAGTATATATCACGCTCCTTTCTTTTTACAAGATACGGTATTGAAATATCAGGACCGGTTGGCAAAAGTCAGAATAAAAATTTAAGAATACCAGTGCTTAAAACGGGTAAAGTCAAATTGAGCATTAAATTAAACTTTTAAAAAGGAATTACATGAAAATATTCAAGTCTTAAATAACTAGATATAACTATTGTATAGTTCGTTCATAAAGTAACGCATACATTCATTATTAGCTAAATAAATAATAAAATTAGAAATTCCTGAAACAACTATGGATGATATACATGATGATGATATACTTAACGACAATCCTTAGGTGCTTCAGATGAGTTTCGTGTTTCTAAATAATTAAATTAAAACACAGATCTTAAGCTTTTGTTTGTCAGAAAACAAAATGCACAAACTAAATGAAAACTAGTCATTTGATAAATAATTATTTTTGTTTAGGGTGAAATTGTGCTTTACCTTTTATTGTATATATTCTGAAAGCGCAAAATATAAACGTAATTAAGCTTCAGAATAAGACACACGTATTACAAGAGAAGTGTTCACATTGTGGTTGTAGAAAATGTAATTCCACTGGGTAGTGACAAGTTGTTGGATTTTCATAACAATAACGTCATTTATGCGAAAACGGCCGTTCAAGAGATCGCTGAATAGGGGGAGCACAGTAGATCCTTTTAGATTTATTCGACTGGAAACATATGACAAATTTTCAGCATTTTCCACATTCAACGCTAAAATATACAAATATACTCAGCAGTAAAATTGAGATATTCGTTTTTGTTATGTTGTCATACCGGGTGTCTAGAGATTCACAAATGTTAACATTGTTCAAATTAATTGTTGTCGAGAAAATCGTTTCAATGGAATATGGTAAACAAGTTACAAAAATTAAATATAATATCGATAAAGTTCTTTTTCCAATTTTTCTTTTATTTAAACACTTTTTAAGCACTCCGCCTAGAACTAATATTTATCTGAAACGTTAACCGTTGCTCTTTAGGAACGTTCAGTCTAAGTTAAGTTGCATTTTCATTATTTAATTTGGCCTAACCCTCCAGTGGTTTTAGCCAGCGTACGCTGTAGAAAACCATCACAAAAACAAACAACTTTTACTTACCTTCGGAGAAACTTCGTTTCGTTGTTTTTCCCATTAATTCAGCTCCAAATGATAAAATATATCAATATAAGAAGCCTTATAAGTCGACTTACACATTTATAAATGCACCCACTGGCGGTATTTGAATATACTGGTCGTTTCAATAAATGTACAGTTTGTTGAGGTTGTGTTTCTTTAATTTAATCAAAAAATATGGCCTAACTTACCGGAAAACAAATCATACGAACACCGGAAAATTCATAACGCCACGATTTTTCGTTTTTCCCCATCTGTCACTTGATGACTTTGACGTTTCACATGATTTTTTTAATTAAACGTCAGTGAATGTGTAATGCGGCTAAGGTGGCGCCTTTAGCTCGACAATAAATAAATAAGCAGCAGTTGCAAAGCAATTAATTTGTTCGTTTATTGTTTACCACAAACTACAGATGATCAAAATGAAAATTTGCTGTAGGTATTTATTTTGGGTTTGATTAATGTCACTTTGGCTATGCTTTTATCTAATGGTTTGAGAAAATTTTGTTTATGTAGTGTATCATTGATTTTATTTTATTTTTCTACAATCACATTGAAAAGTAGGCTTTTCCGCTTGCCATTTACAACGAAAAGTTGACGTTTCTTGAGAAGAGCTACTTTACGCTCGCCGAGCGTAAAAAATTGCAAAGCGCTCGTTGCCCATAACAACCGATACTACAAACATAATTGTATTGACAGTGGCAGTGGCAGTGACAGTGACAGTGACATCATAGAGCAACCTGGCTCTGTTTTTTTCTTCTAAAAATCTTTAAATAAATCGCTGTTTTGTTAAGTTCTTAAAATGTTTTAAATAATTAATTAGTGTTGTTGCGATGTTACCGTATTAATTTTTTGTGTGTTTTTGTGCTTAATTGTTGTGCCACGTTCTGAATATTATGCATATACTGACCGGATGGCCCTGCTAGCTGAAGCCTTTCTAATTGTAGAATAAGAAGAAGTACATTGACAGTATTGACAATAATAATTATACGTTTAAAATTTTATAACGTATTTGACAGATACTTGAAATAAGAAGTATGAATTTATCAATTTTATTAGTTATAATAGGTTTGTTCCAACTAAGCGAAATGATGCGTACATGAACGTCACGATCATGCGCATAACGAAATTTCTGTTCCAACAATTCCACGGAATGATAAAAATGCGTTCCAACAAAAAATGGACACGTTCATGAACGTGTCGGCGAACGATCATTTTCATCAGAGATCTGGATGTAGAACCGTTCGTCCAAACTGTCAGATGATGTTTTAGGGCGAGTTGTATCAAACAGTATCAAACACCTAAACTCGGTTTAATGATGACTGATGTGTAGGTGTAGACTGATGTAATTGTTGATAATAAATACATCAATCAGCCACAGTCTAAACATCAGTTATCATTAAACCGAGTTAAAGTGTTTGATACAACTCGCCCCAAAGGTTAGGTAATGGTAAATAAACATAAATCATACAAAAATAAAACGTGAACTTATAGGGTTGTAATAAAGTTCCTGAAAGTGGTAACAGTTTAAAAATGTATCGTAGAATCATTCCAACAATGCATAGGGTATGATGTTCATGGATGAATTCACGTACAGGTTCTCGAACGTTTGATTCGTACGTAAATAAGTTCACGAACCTTCACGTACTAATCAGAAGGTGGTTGTTGGAATAAACCTAATAAACATATATTCAAGTGATTGTAGAACAAATGTTATATGTATTGCGAGCTAAAAGTGAAAAATTATTGTTCTCAAGCAATTAACGCGCTCCGCTTCGTGTCGCGCGTTAACCCTTGCTTTCGAACAATAATTCCTCACTTTTCGCTCTTAATACATAAATAACTATTTTGTACTATTCAACACAAACACGTATTATGTGTATTATTTATTAATCAAATACATCCTTATCATGCGGGTCATACGATTCAACAAAAGACATACTCACAGTTTTTGCTTTCTTTTATTGCGTGGAATCGTAACTTCCGAATGAAATCCGTAAGATGAATAAGACAGGCTTATGCAATTTAGACGCAAAAAAGGATAAGTATTTAGTTTTCAGCGATTCTGAAAAGGCTTTCACCAGCTAAGTTTCCATTTTTAAATGTCATTTTTGTGACTTTGACAATTCAAAGTGACAATATAAATAATAAGAAGTAACAGAATAGTTAGATCAGGTCACACATCCATTGAGGACATCATAAGTGGAGCCGCAAGGTAACATCCAGTCTTGTAGAAGAATGCCAGAAAGAACTAAATGAACTAGCAGACCACATTAAAGTAAGATTAGTGTGGGTGCCGGGACATAACGGTAGGTATTTCTGGAAATGAACAAGCTGATGAACTCGCGAGAAGAGGTTCAGCAACAGCATATGTTGGACCAAAAGCAGCTCTTGGGACCACAAAAAAGGTAGTCCGAGGGCAAATACAAAAAGGGTACAACATAGACTTCAGTGGAGGAACACCTCAAAGCAGGTACACAGTAAAAGCTTCATAGGTGACACATGTGTAAAAATGGCCAAAGAACTACTGAATATATCAGTAGGAATAAGCTAAGAATTATTACAGGTTATCTAACGGGTCATACCCCGGTAAAAGATCACCTGCATAAAATAGGGTTATATAACGGGGACCTCAGCAGTAGACTCTGTGGCATGGAGACCAAGACCGTAACCCATATCTTATCTGACTGTGAGGCACTGGACTCGAGGAGACAAACAATCTTCGGAGAAGCCAATGTGCCACCTGAAGTATATGGCACACATCCAATTTAATGGACCTATATCGTCTACTCGAAGGTACGTTGATAACTGGATGGGTGGAGTAAATGTGGGAGTAGAGTACAATAAGCCAATGGGCTTCCAAAACAGAAAAAAAATAAGAAGCAATTCTCCGTTTTTTTGCATACTTGAGCAAAAAAAATGGTACTCAATCTGATAGATTATTTCGAGAATTAAAGAAAAAGTTGAAAGTCGTCAACAAGTGCGCAGGAAACATTTCGGTAACCGCTGTGTTTTCTGATTTGATACATATGGTTAGTGACCTTTGAGCCCGCACGATAAGAGCGCTTTTGACTATACTTGATTATTAATAATTGTACTTTCCTCTTTTTGTAATAAACTATCTATTAGGTATGCATTACTCTGTATCTCTAAACCTTTTTGGGGTTACTTTATCGAAATGTGATTGGTCGAAACAATTACTAGTAGAACTTTTGCAAATGAACAACTCTATAAAATTTTCAATGATACTCAAACTCGTTTTAATTGACTTTTATCCAAACACGCCATTTTACTTCGTAAAGAGTATTTGCTTGCGTCTTAATTAAAGCTACTTTCCATCTTTAATCAAAAGAGATTTAAAAAAAAGCATAAGACCTCGGTCGACATAATTTTTATACTGCCATTGATTGTGCAAAGAGGGGACTCAGAGTATTGGGTTTTAGAGGGAAGTGCTTGATTACGGACTGATATTATTAGATTATAAGCCTCGAGCTAGGTCCGTTCGGCTTACTAGTTATCTGTTAAACCACCGTGAGTTTAAACCAATAGTGATGTGATGAGGATCTGGAGTGTTGAATAGATTAAGCAAAAAATATTACCATACTGTAAATTGCCTTATCCATTTATCGACAAAAGCTTAGGGATATTATTTGTTAAATGATTATTTCGATGCGTAATTTAATTGTTTACGAAATTTAACCCTTAGATGTGTTTTTAAATATATTCGAATAGAAGGTACAAGTTTTGTTTCTCTTCAAACAAGCATTTTCTTCGCAACATAGTCTCCTACTACCTTAGTACATTTAGTCTAGAGCTTTTTTCAATTTTTTTCTTCCTTCCAAATAATAAATTTTCTTATGTTCTTCATAATAAGCTTTTGTTTCAGTGATGAATTCTTCCTCGACCCAAATCTCTTATTGCCTAAGCATTTCTCTTTTGGTTTGGAAACATAAAATACTTATTGGGGGCTTAATCTGGAAAATCCATTGACCACAGAGGTGGATTTTCTTAATGAAATAGTACCTTTCCTACAATCACATTGAAAAGTAGGCTTTTTCGCTTGCCATTGACAACGAAAAGTTGACTTTTCTTGAGGAGAATTACTTTACGCTCGCCGAGCGTAAAAAATGGCAAAATGCTCGTTGCCCATAACAACCGATACTACAAACATAATTGTATTGACAATTGAGTGATTGCAGGAAAAATGTTGTATGTATTACTAGCAAAAACGTGACATTATTGCTTTCGAGTAATTACCATTACTCTCAAGCAATAATGTATCACTTTTCGCTCTAATACATAAATAACTATTTTCCTTCGTCAAATGCGGTCGCTTCTGGATCAAATCAATGTTGAATCTATTCCTAAACTCCTAATAATATTCGATAATCGATAAAAAAAACTGGTCATAACCTTGTTCTATTTCGGTGCACGTTAACCCGGAGAAACCCACTGTATTGCTCTTTGGTCTCTGGTATGTTGGCTTCACTGTTATGCTTAGGGTCGACTGTGATGTATAACGACACCCAGTCAGTTGAAATGCCTACAGCTTCAGACACCTCACCTCACCTTTTATTGTCTCATCTTTCAATATCGCTCTATAGATTTTTTCGACGATTTCTGTCGTGAAGGCCTCTTTTGGGTGACTGAAGCTGGACGACAATGAATCTCAGCAAACCACTTCCTTTCCATTGAAAGTGGTGATGCAAAAATTTCCATTTTTAGGCTTTGACAGAAGTATATTAATAGAGGACTGAGTTACCTTTGAATTAACTGCGTGGGAAATTCAAGAAATCACATACTTTAATCACTGTGGATTTTTTTGTGTGTGTGTTTGGGAGCCGTTCTGATGCCGGTAGCACTGCAGCCTGTTGGCTCATTGTACTCTACTCCCACATTTATTCCACCCATCCAGTTATCCCCGTACCTTCGAGTAGACGATATAGGTCCATTGGATGTGTGCCATATACTTCGGGTGGCACATTGGCTTCTCCGAAAATTGTTTGTCCCCTCGAGTCCAGTGCCTCACAGTCAGATAAGATATGGGTTACGGTCTCGGTCTCCATGCCACAAAGTCAGCAGCTGAGGTCCCCGTTTATGCAGGGGATCTTTTACCGGGGTATGACCCGTTAAATAACCTGTAATAATTCTTAGCTTATTCCTACTGGTATTCAGTAGTTCTTCGGCCCGTTTTACACATGTGTCACCTATGAAGGTTTTACTGTGTACCTGCTTTGGAGTGTTCCTCCACTGAAGTTTATGTTGGCTTTGTACCCATTTTTGTATTTGCCCTCGGACTACCTTCTTTGTGGTCCCAATAGCTGGTTCTGGTCCAACATATGCTGTTGCTGAACCTCTTCTCGCGAGTTCATCAGCTTGTTCATTTCCAGAAATACCGTTATGTCCCGGCACCCACACTAATCTTACTTTAATGTGGTCTGCTAGTTCATTCAGTTCTTTCTGGCATTCTTCCACCAGTCTGGATGTTATCTTGCGGCTGTTGAAACCTGCTAAGGCTTCTAGTGCTGCCGTTGGCGTGCTTCTCATGCACCCTGCAATACTGAGACAAGCAAGTCTTTGCACCTTGCCTAGTCTCATCATTGCGTTCTTTTGTGTCGTCTTTGTCCACCAGACCAAAGACGCATATGTTATTATGGGTTTAACCACTACATTGTATATCCAGTGTATCATTCGCGTACGCAACCCCCATGTTTTCCCACAAGTTCGTCTTGCCATCATTAATGTGGTTTCCGATCTTGTTGCTACTTTTTGCATTTGTTGGTCCATGTTAATCAATAATCACCCCGAGATATTTAAAATCCATAACCATTAGAATCTCCCTACCTTGATGGAATAGTGGTCCTAATCCCACCAGGTCCCTTCTTTTGGTATAGGGTACTATGTTTGGTTTGGTGGCACGTATATTTAAACCCACCTCCCCCGTTCATTTTGTTACTATGTTCAGAGCCTGTTGCATGCGATCTCTGACCGTAGTATTGAATCTGCCTTGTGATATGATGACCAGATCGTCCGCATATCCTGAGATAGTATTGTGTTCCTTTTTGAGACTCCTTATCAGTCCGTCCATTACAAGGTTTCATATTAGAGGAGACAGGACTCCTCCTTGAGGACACCCCCTTGAAACCCGGGCTGATAAGGTTGAAAAGGTCGTTCGGTCTCTCAGCATGCAGTCTATCTATCTGCAGCTTGTTTCGTCAATTTGCTTTTGACGAATTGCCCTAGTGATTATTTTGTGAGAGGTGTTACCAAAGGCACCCTCTATGTCAAGGAAGGCTGCTAATAATACTTCCTTATTTTCGATAGCGTACTTTATTCCTTGTACTAGGTGACTGAGTTACCTTTGAATTAACTGCGTGGGAAATTCAAGAAATCACATACTTTGATCACTGTGGATATACATATCTGAAATTCAACAACAATTTGTCATTAATGTGGCCACCCATGGACTAATTTTCTAGTCATTTAATATTAGAAAGAAACATTATTGTTGGTCACGAATTTTATACAGAAGAAAAGCTTCCTTGGTTTTACAGATTGCGAAAAGTCTTTTCGCGACATACGATTTACACAAGTACAACAAGGAAAATATGAGAAAAACTACTTGATAGAGAGAGAAGAATAGTTGTGGGCAGTCCGCATTGGGCGTGTGTTCAGCTCCAACTACCAATCTGATATGAAAGCAGCGTTGCCAGTTTATAATGTTTGATACTTTCTGAGGAATAAATAACTTATTTTGCATTTGACTTTTAAAACGGGATAAAGCCGTATTTAGTGGGAGAAAATCGAGATTGGTAATATTATTGAATTTTAAAATGAGTGAATTAACATAATTATAAGAATAAAATAATATCCACTGCTTTCGATTGAACAATTATTGGTATTTAACATTGTTGCCGACAAAAATTGGAAATAACTTTTATAAATAAGGACATTTGGCAACAGCTGTTAAAATAGGGGAGCACTGAACACACAACCATCGCTGACTGCGCTCAATTATTCTTCTCTCTCTTTCAAGTAGTTTTTCCCATATTTTCCTTGTCGTACTTGTGTAAATCCTATGTCGCCAATAGACTTTTCGCAATCTGTATATATGTTGATGCTGAGATCTTTTATAAAATTCCGTTGACACAAAGTCGATTTTATTCGTCGCTTACAGCTCCGCAACCGTCATATATTTGTTCAAGAGCATTTAAATTAACATTATTCGTTTTATTAAATTGCAAGCAAAACATTTAATTTCACCTCACCCGTTTTATTGAAAGATTTATGTCAGTGAGTTAAACCATTTCCGGAGATGCTTAAAAATAAGTGTAAACATTTTAAGCAGACTCTTTATTTATGTGGCAGTTCCCAACTTTCCGATTAAATCACTTTTTCAATAAAGTTAGGCTCGCTTCATTGATGTTACTTCACATTCATTCTATAACCGTCCGAAAATGGTCTCATTGGGACATTTTAGCTTATTAACAACTTGTCGTAAATATACATAATTGGTGTTACTTTGTATAAATATCATTTCCTTTAATTAGAACGTTCATCTACTTATTATTTAGCTATACCGTCTCTCATAAAAATAAGATAAAGAATATTTTGCAGAAATCCAGTTGAAATACAATCGTGGGGAATATTTGAACAACTATAAAAAAGTTTAATGCCTATATGAATTTACTTTTCTATACATGTTCAGTTTGTTCTGTTTCGGCTATACATTTAGTTTGCTTATAAAAACTTTTCTTTCACCACTGTTGGTGCCGCAAAATATACACTCGTAAGTTTTGAAATTGGTTATTATTTACCAACCGATTGTTGACTTTAGTTTACATAAAGCAATACCCTTAAGGCCGGCTTGTGTATGGGATTTATGTACATTATTGGTTCTACAGTCTTTTCACCTTTTCTGTCCCTTAAATACTAATTTGTTTCTCAAATGCAGGTAATAATTTTGTTGCAAATATATTTTTTCATTTGATCACTCTATTATCAGTAATGTTGACAGACACACATCCCCGGTTGTGAGGGAATCGAGCGGGAGTGTCCTGACATGGGATATGTAGGTATACAGCGACCATGTAAAGAGGACTATCTTCTAGCAAAAGAAATAGTCGCATACGAGCGGAGTACTTGGGCGATACGGTCATTCAGACCATACAAGTCTCCGGGGAAAGACCAAATCTTCCTGGCTTTGCTCCAACAAGGCTGGGAGGCCGTTGGCACAATTCTGGTGCATATCTTTCGGGCCTGTTTGGCACGCAGGTATGTCCCTGAACAGTGGAGGCAGGTGAAAGTCGTCTTCATACCCAAGCCGGGTCGTACCACATATACGGTGGCTAAATCCTTTAGACCCATTAGCCTAACATCCTTTGTGCTGAAAACACTGGAGAGGGTGGCTGATCGGTACATAAAGGGAAAGGTTGGGCTTAGGTATCCTTTGCACAACAACCAACAGGCTTTTAGGTGTGGCAAGTCAACTGAAAGTGCCTTACACCAACTGGTAATCCAGGTGAAGAAGGCGCTGGAAAATAGCATGATCACCCTGGGAGCTTTCTTGAATATACAAGGGGCGTTTGACAGCACCCCTGTAGGATCCATGTGTAAGGCTGCGGCGAATCATGGAATAGAGCCAATGATCACTCACTGGCTTGGGGTCATGTTGTGCAACCGTACAGTAGAGGCCACATGGAAAGACCATGTGGCAAAAGTAATTGTCGCTAGGGGATGTCCGCGAGGGGGTGTTCTTTCGCCCACATTGTACATTGTGGAACCTTGTCATTGACGAGCTAATAACCCTTTTAAACGGTGAAGGCCTTCTAACGATTGGGTATGCCGATCATATCGTTGTCCTTGTTGTTGGAAGGCACATTACCGTTCTCAGGGACCTCATGCAAAGGGCTCTGAATAGGGTACATGGGTGGTGTAACGAACACGGACTTGCAGTTAATCCTGCCAAGGCTGAGATAGTTGCTTTCACCAAAAAGAGAGGTATAAGACCTGAGGGTCTAAATCTTGATGGAGTACCACTGCCGGTGGTTGAACAGGTGAAGTATCTAGGAGTGATCCTTGATAAATCACTGACATGGAAGGCTCATCTTGATAGTCGCCTAAGCAAGGTGACAAACACGTATTGGGCCTGTAGAAGAGCCATTGGTCCGAGGTGGGGACTGACCCCCAAAACGATCATATGGTTCTATAGAGTTATTATGCTGCCTATGCTCACATATGCGGCTCTGGTCTGGTGGCCGAGGGTAACCTTGGTCACGGCTAGATCGCAACTGGCACGCCTTCAAAGGGTGGTCAGTTTGGGTGCAACTGGCTGCATGAGGACTACACCAACTGCTGCGATGGAAGTGATCCTTGGTTTTCGGCCTCTTCACCATGTGATCGAGGCTGAGGCGGGGAGTGCTTTCCTGCGCATGAAGCGTCTGGGATACGTGCGAAGAGGGGAAGAGTGCAGACACGTCAAGAAGCTCCGGCTCCTGGAAGATATTCCAGTTCTGGCTCGAGCGTCTGACGAATGCTTGCGCAACCCCATACAGGGCTATGAACCGGGACAGAGAATCCTGGGATAAAGAGACTGTCTGGTTCACAGATGGCTCATGCTCTGGTGACAGAGCAGGGGCTGGAATTTACTCTAGGAACCCAAGGTCACAAATCTGTATACCATTGGGTAATGGTGTAACTGCATATCAGGCCGAGATATACGCTATCTTGGAATGTGCGCAGATAAACCTAGACAGAGGTTATGTGGATCGACGCATAACCATATACACCGACAGTCAGGCAGCAATTAAAGCCCTGAGTGGA
This sequence comes from Galerucella pusilla, assembly GCA_910591695.1. Lineage (NCBI taxonomy): Eukaryota > Metazoa > Arthropoda > Insecta > Coleoptera > Chrysomelidae > Galerucella > Galerucella pusilla. Next base: position 2,458,651 of record CAJUYI010000001.1, on the reverse strand, counting down.
TATACCACCAACTCGGGACTTGCTGACGAATGTCGAGAACGACTTGCTGATCTTGCAAGTCAGAACGCAGTGCGGCTAGAATGGATTCCGGCCCACTCTGGTTTTGAAGGCAACGAAATGGCTGATGCACTGGCTGCGGAAGGGGCGGCAGCTCCTTTCTGCGGCCCGGGCACGACCCTCGGCCTAACAAAACAAACAATACGCAAGGAGACGAGGAAGTGGCTGAGGAACCAGCACCTCGCTCATTGGAATGCTCTGCAGGGTCCTAGACAATCCAAACTCCTACTGAAAGGATGGACTGATGGACACGCTGGGGCAGCTATTGAACTACCAAGGGAGTAGGTTGAGGAAGACAGCAGGACTCCTAACAGGGCACTGCTGTATGAGGAAGCACCTCTACAATCTAGGAGTAGAGGAAAGTTCCCTATGTAGGGGTTGCGGCATGACTGATGAAACGTCAGTTCATGTTCTCTTAGAGTGTCCACACTGGGATGTATTACGCAGGCGAATCTTCGGAGTCACTGTCATGGCTCCTGGAGACACAAGCAGGCATCCACTGAAAAAGGTTGTGGCCTTTATTGAAGGGCTCGGCTTCATGGATGACTAGGTAGCAGGAATGGCACAATGGGCCCGCCAGTGGCCTCAGTGCCGGAACCATGACTTTAGTTTGGCTAGGTCAAGGCTCGCCTGCACATTCTGCAGTAGTAGTAGTAATGTTGACATGATTGGGTAAAATTGTTCATATGATAAAAAATGAGGAGATTTGATTGGTCGAAAAATTGTCACGTTAACTAAAGGAATTATTTATCATCTCTATTTCCATAGATTAGAAGAAGTTAAAAATGTTTTTGTCGTTAATATAGGAATAATAACATTTGGTGTAGACATTTCTTTGGGTTCCTGGAAAATTAATCAGTTTCCTCTCAGATTGTCCACAAATCTCCACTAGCTTTCTTACCCAAACACGTTATTTCAAGAATTTTCTTATGTTATTTACAAACAAAAGCATCTATTTTCATTGATAAGATTTCTGAATCTGCTAAAAAAATTTGAAATCCCCTTTTGGTTTCCTAAGGCAGTCAGAAACTACCATTTCTCAAAGTTGATATGAATAAGACAATTCCGTCCTGACTATTCGACGACTACAGGCGTTATAGGATTTACAGCAAAATAATTCATAAGTGGAAGTTCATATATTCGCATGGGCTGCGATAAGAGAACGAACGTGCTAAGAATTGCAATATTCTGGTATTAAACAGATTACAAAAGTTGAGCGCTAAGTAAACTGAGCAAACACCAAGAAGCGGTAAGGTTTTGGGTGATTAGGGGTCCACACAAACTAATTGTATGGATTTCAGTCACTCCTGGCTCAAAGTGTAGTCGACAATTGCTGTTCTCTCCGCTTGGAACATTTCAACATTGTGAAATAAGCTTTCCGTATATATTACTTTTACACAACAAAAGTTATGGATTTAATAACGTGAAATTCATTCTTGAAGTTGTTATATTCACAAACCTTTGCAATTGTTAACTGATCATGTTGAAGCGAATATTGACCTTGGAATTGGAATTGCCATCAATGGGATTAAAAATATGGGTCATCACATTAACATTAGAAGAACTATAACTTTTTCGAACATTGAAAAAAAATCCGAATTCAAACTTGATGAATATCCAGGAGTTTCATCAAATAATATTTATCCAATTCAGTCCGTATTCGAATTGGGAACATCACTTAAACAAACACAATCACTTAAACTGAATTATTTCGGTTCAATCAGCACGAAAGAAGTGTTCCATGATACTCTATAATAAAGGTGTCGCCGACAAAAAGGTCCCAGTAATCAAATTAGGTTGAATTTCAAGAGTCGAATCAGATATCTACGCGTAAAAGGCTTAAACTCAGTTTTAATGTTATTTGACTATTTTCAATGGTGATTAAATGGATTATCTCGCTGGACTTCATTGTTAATATAGGGGTGCAACTTGCTGTATTTACTCAATCAATACGAAACGCCAGAATAAAGCATGTTCGATGTTTTTGACACAGGTTGACGCTACTGCATTTTATAGAGATTGCAAAAGGGTGAGTTGGAATTTATTTGATTAATTGGTGTATCCAAAACCACCAGAATAACTTAGTATTTCTAAATTTGTATGCTAATTTTCAGGTTCAAGTTTTTTGAACGTCTCTATTCTTTTACGTCCTAGCAATTGTTCACTATAGGTTTTCTTCTGACTTTCGTTGAACAATAACTTTTTATATGAAATTTTTTCAGTATAAATGGTATTTTTTAATTGCAAATATCGTCCATTTTTTATAATGAAGCACCATATACACAATATGTCCCCCTAAGCTGGAATCATACGGAAAACTTTTTTATTATTGATTTCAGGGAAAAAAAAATTATACTTCATAAAAAGCTCTGCATTATCTAAAACCTATAATACAGTCATCAAATTTCAAATTTTTCAGTCGTATACGAGGTTTGTCAAAAAATATGAGTTTGACTCAAGAGTTAAGTACCTTTAAATTTGACAATATTGTTACGCGAGCTGCTGCATTAATGTGCTCAATTAGTGCCCCCAGTGAAATTCCCATATGATACGACTATGGCTCCTCCGCCGTATTTTCAAGAATGATCTGGAAAACGCAACATCTAGAAAAACCCGGCGCATCCACCAAAACTTCGAGTTCGAGAAGTCTCTAGAATAAGTCGTGCGAGTATAAATAGGCGACGAGCATCGCAGCGGGGTTAGTTAGGCAGTTAGTGTTGATACTGAAAGAAAGCAATCGCGCCTCGATAAAGTGACTCTCATATAAATTAGTTAGTGTGTGTTTAGTGTGATATATAAATTATTAAATAAGGACTGTATATGAATATAAATCTGTAAATATAAATTAATTGTAAATATAAATTAGAATAAACGTTACAATATCGAAATATGTTACTAAAAAGAGTTGGATATGTGGAAACATTAGTATGAGTAAAAATTAAATTTGCTTGTTCCTAACATTAATATGACGTATAATTTTCTGAAGCTTAGATGAAAAATACCAAAAGAAGATTTCGTGGAGTCTTTAGGAAAGATCCTCCTTCAAAAAACGGTATAAAAAAGTGATACGTTGCATTTCTGCAAAGTGGAAATATCAAACACGTGATGGTGATATTTTTTAAATAGACTCCTATGTATTGGAAACATTAGAAGAACGTAGACTCCGTTTCACAAAAGAAGAACCCACTAGAGTCTAAGACCTAAGGCTTTGACCGATATTGATGTTCAGATATTAGCTTTGTTCGTAGAGCGATCAGCAACTGTTTCCAACTGCAAATCGCATGCGCATAGAATATTTGACGTTCGTAGAAGAGTTACTGACAGTTTCCAATTATTAGTTGTGTGTTCGTAGTAAAAAAATAAGTGATTGCCAACTGATTGGGAATAGTTGGAAAAATCTCTGACTATTCTCCAAACTTTTAATCATTTAATCACGGTCATGCGCACTTTGAATTTTGAATATTGTTAATTCAGATACTTATATAACCTAAAAATTTTTCTGTGCTTTCGGCTTTTGTATGTTATTTGGATTTTTGTTATTTGAATTTGTTTTGACTATCCCTGTAGTTACTGTTGCATTGAGGTAAGTACACATTACGAAAATGTAAAATGATTTTTAAATAAATTTCTGTCCAAAATTGTAGGTGATGGAATCCTCTGATTCTTCTGACGCTTTGTTAGGAAGTGATATTTCTTCGTCAAGTTCAAGTAGTGATACTGACAAATACAATGTATTGAATCGTCAACCGAAACATCGAAATGAACATTTCTTCAACAACGCTATTGGCGTGTACAGTGATTCTGAATTCTTCGAACATTTTCGAGTCTCTAGGGCAGTAGCAAATGATCTGGCTAGAAGATTGGAGGGATCCAGGTATTATTTTCACCAAGTTGGAGAGTTTGGAAAAATATCTGCTTTACAATATATACTGAATTTCCTATGGTTTGCTGGACATGAAGCTGCCTCATATCGTGATGTAGCAGATAGATTTGATATATCTCTGAGCTCTCTACGAAAAATCATTGTTAAAATGATCTATTTTTTATCAAACTTATCTGCAAATATCATTGATTGGCCTGATGCAAATGAGAAAGCAACAATTGAGAGACATTTTCGACAAAATGGGTTTCCTGGGGTTATTGGAGCAATAGATGGTTCCCATGTAAGAATCGATAAACCAGAAGAAGATCCAGATTCCTACATAAATAGAAAACACTTTTATTCTATTCATGTAAGTATTAGTGTAGTAACTAACTATTGTGTGAATTACCATTGGGTAACTTACTTGGGATACACATAACATATCTTTATTATATACAATATAAGAAATTAAAATCTCTTTTTAAAAGTGTGGAGATATTCAATTTTGTATTTTATAATCAGTCTCATGAGGTATTTTTATCTGTGTCAAGATTATTTATGTTTAAAGGATCAGTAGGTACATTGCATAATACATGGAAATAATGGTCTGAGAGAAAAATGTATCAGCACAGACAAAAAGTAAAAGAACTGACACTTATATTAAAGTGATGCACTAAGAAAATCTTGCTTGAAACACTTTTCCAAAATTTATATATTTATGTTGAATATTTAGAGATATACATAACATTATTCATTTATTTTTCAGCTTCAAGTCGTTTGTGATCATAAAAGAAAAATTAGAGATGTGTCTATAGGCTTTCCTGGATCAGTACATGATAGTAGGGTCTTTCGAGCATCATCATTGAGCAGAAATATAGAAGAAAAATGTGGTGACTATTATTTATTAGGGGATAGTGGTTATCCATGTTTACCCCACTTGCTCACTCCCTATAGAGACATGGGTAATTTGGGAAGAGTTCAAACAAATTTCAACGTAAAATTATCAAAAAATAGGTATGTTATCGAACATTGTTTTGGGATTTTAAAACAAAAATTTAGGCAACTCTATCATTTAAAACTCAGGAAAATTAGAGAGTGTGTGGATTTTATAAGAGCATGTTGTGTACTACATAACTTGGCACTAAATGATGAGTTGCCCGAAAATTTAGAAGAAAATCCCCAAGAAGCTGCCGACATCCAACCAATAGAAGAAATGAACGAAGGAAATAACCGAAATGATGGATTTAATTTAAGAAATAGAATTGCAAATATGTTAGCTCTAGATTAATATTTCAATAAAATTTATTTTAAAATATTTGCTTTTTTAACTCTGTCAATCAAAAATTGCAATGTTCTCAAAAAAATGGTATCAAATCAACTGAAACACAGCATTTATAAAAACATATATTCAATATTAACCACAAAACAGAAAAAACAATTAACTAAAAAATATATATCAAATAAATATAACAAAACCTAAAACAAAGCAAGCCTCATGAATGTAAAACTTGTATAAACAAATGAAAAATAAATAAAAAAAGCACCCCAAAAAAATCAAATAAAATTAACAAAATCTATTCATTTAAGATATGTACATTCCCAATGGCAATCCTTCTTAGTATTTCATTTCTCTCTCTTAAGACAGATATATTTTCCTGTAGTAACTCATTCTTTCTTCTCCTCTCCTTCAATTTTTCTTTTTCTATTTGAAGGAGCTTTTCAAATTTCTCTTTTTCGAGTTCAAATTTTTGTTTGGAGAGTTCAATTTTTTATTTTTTGTGTTGAATTAGTATCTCCTGCCTCTTCGTTATAATCTTCTTTCTGTTACCAAAAGTACTTTTATTTGTTTTTTTAAGTTCTGTGTTCTCTGGTAGTGTATTTTCTATATTATCTAAAACAGGTGCTTCAAACGTTTCGTTCGACTCAAGCAAACATTCAGGTATGACATTTTTCTTGTGGCCAATAATGTCCTCCATTTCATTTGCATACTCAAAGTCTTTCCTACCCCTGCCAGTTTTGTTGGCATTATCTTTATATTTTTTAAAATTTCTCTCAAGCACTCATCTCCATCTATTCTCGCACTAAGATGGAGTGCAATTAATTTTATATCCTTCTTTCAATTTAATTGATATTGCCTCCCACATTTTTTTGAAGCTTTTAAATTTCATTGTGCCTACATCTTTTTTTAAGGTTTTATACAATTCTAATAAAATGATTGTACTATTCCTTGTCCAAGTGAAATTAATATCTTCGTTTTCACCTGAAGAGGTACTTGGACCTTGGAATACAAAAAATTCTTGGAGGGACTCTGAAACTAAAGGACATTTATTTTTCTAGTGTAATTAATATATAAAGGTATAGAATTTAATAAATGAATCAATAATAAAAATAATACAGAATAAAATAACCTACCATTATCCATTATTATTCTCAAATATTGCAGCCAGCCAATCTATAAATATTACTAAATAATTTTTCGTTTTCCGTTGCTAGACAAAGAATCATAAATCACTTTATCTTTATGAAAATAAAAAATTTGATAAGTAAACTTCAAAAAGAACGTATAAAATAAAATTCTTCTTTTTTTGTCTCTTTCTCTAAATTTTCATATCAAAAAGAGAAGAATCAGCGGCAGTACGAAATGCGTTCGTAGAACATGAAAATGGATAGCAAATCCCAAACCGTTGGAGTCGGCGCATGCGCAGTATGGAAATAATCACCAACCGTTTGAAACTCGCTCTACGTGCAGCTTCTTCGCGCATACGACTGCAAGTTCTAGACTTCTAGTGGGTTCTTCTTATGTGAAACGGAGTCTAATAATCGAATATCGCTACGTAAAATATCAGATGCAGCAAAAAATTTATATGCAAGAGAGTTTCAATCCAGTTATTCTTTTTTCGGAGACATTACTAGATTTATTCATACACTGAGGAAAAAGTTTATTCAGCATTATTAAGAATTTAGTTGTAGTAGGTAAAAACTTTAATACGTATTAGGACACAACAAATGTTTGATTATGACAATAAAAAGGGCTTTAATAATCGTTATTATGGTCCGTCAACTTGAGGTAATTAAATCATTTTAATAACATATTAAAAACAGTAACCGCTAGTGACCAAATATTAATTACCTCAGAATACAGGATATTTGGAAGTATTAACTATTTTACTTACCACAATTAAATAAATTTTTAATCTCACTCTGGTATGTAGTTCTCTGTATTAAACAAATTAATAACTACTATTAATTAATTGAGTAATTTGAATTAAATATGTTATCAGCAGTAATTAAGCTGGACAGTAATATCAATTGAGCTAGTTAATAATAAAAATTCAACCCTTTAATTGCAGCAATGAAGCAGGTTGGCAAAAGTGATTAAACTATATTGAACAAGTTAAGAATGATAATTAAATATATTATCAACAGTAATATAACTATGTGATTGTAAATTTAAAACTTTCTTTCTATAGATTGTTCTACAATGTATGACGTTTCACTCAGTATTTATCTTCCTCATTAACTGAATATTAGATGGTGATCGAAGATAAATACCGATTGAATGGTCATACATTGTAAAACAATCTAGACAATGAGAGAACAAAATCAGCAATAACATACCTATAATATTTTTATGGGTATTGGAAAGAAATAAAAATCCAATTTTTTAAAACTATATAATATATTATATTGCACAAAACGAAAATATAAATTGTGTGTAGGTAACTACGTATAGATTGGTGTATATTCTACTATTTGCGATATCAAAGCAAAAATTGAACATATTGTTAGTCTTCATCAAACTTCAGTCCACCATAGCGTTATGGTGGATATACACTGGATGCTATCTCATACTAATCAATCAGTCTACAGTAAAGTTTGGTTACAAAAAATTTATAGGTACTTAAGAAAATGAATTGAATGGTGGAGGACGTTTTAAAGTATACAAATTAAATATATATACCTATGCGATCAAAATAGGATTATAATTCTCTGGGACACTCGTAACTGTGGTGGCAGTGCCCTACTGTTTATTTTCAAACATCGTACCGAAATCCGCATTTAAAAATAAAATTTAATTTAAATAAAAGGTAACAAAATGTTTATTATCTATATTATGCACAGAAAGGGGATCCATAATAATACATCTTTTCTTTGGATTCCTGAAATTTTATTAGTTTCGACAACTTCATATATGCAAAATAATGCAAGTCAAATTTTATCGAATCAATTTCATTGTAAATGAAGCATACTTTATTTGAAACGTTTATCAAAATATGAGATAATTTTCCGAAACTTGGCAGAACAGATTGATTTATTAAAATTATAGGTAGGTAGTTCCCACTCTATAATGAAAATTCCCAATAGTTACAGTGCTACACAAAAAAGATACTTCAAATTCTGAAAGTATAAAAGAGTTGGTTATATTCTCAAAGTTTGGTATTATCAAAATGTTTTGTAATACATTGTTCTTTTCATCAAAATTTACGCACTCTATAAAACCTACATTTTCTTTAAATCTGGAACTTAACTTGAGCTGATTTCTTATGGCCGAAGTCTTTGTAATCTTTACTCTGGAACTAACGGTATTGGCAGATAATTTCGATTCCCTATGTTTGGACTCGAATCTTAAAGATGACTTTTTGGGAGTGGCTCACTCGCCTATAACCAAAATTCAAGAGGTATTATAATCTTCAAATCTATATGGGTCCTAAAGAAAAATTCTATTTATCCATGATACATTTTTTCAGATAATTCAGATACAAATTGAAATTTAATTTTATACTCAACTCTGTCTAACAAAAAAAACTGCTTTTCAATAGGTCTAAAAAAGTTTATATTCTTTATAGGTCTACTTTCAACTGCAGTTCACTGCATTGCCTTTTGCAGATGTCTGAATTTATCAGAGAAATGTTAACAGTGTTAGCACTGCATTTTTGAAATATATACTTATCTGAATTGTATTGTGTGAAGAATAAACCCAATTAAAGCCTTTAGATATTTTTATCACCGGTTTTATTTTTAAATCACTAAACTATGGAATGTTTTATTTCACTTGAAAAGATATTGATAACCTAACTAAATAAGTAATTGATTTTCAAAGTTTATTTACCTCTAAAGCGGCTTGAATACTCATCCAAACCCAATTCCAGCGTAAGTAATCCATACTCCATGATATCTCTATCACTCAACGATGATATTTATTTAAGTTATCTATGTAATTTGAAATTTTCACTTTTTACACTACCACACAAAGTCCACTCTCCCTGCAACTAATTAACTAGCGCTGCTAACGCGCCAAACAGGGCTAAAGACTCCACGATGTAGTGACGATTAGAGGCGATCTTGTACGAAATGCGAAATAGCCGTTACAATTGATTAAACCATTTAATTATGGTTAACACACTTAGCTAGCGTTAGGTGATTAATACACTTATCATAATTAAAATCATTTCAGAAACAAATTTTAATTGCTCGAGTTAAGCTGCTAGCTTATGAAATGATAATTCAAGGAAAAAGTCTTCAGAAAAACAAAAAACCTTGGGGTAATTCTACAGGTTTGATTATGGTTAGCGAGAATTTCTCTATTAAACCAGTTCACTTGGCCTGTTTTTCTCGGTGTAGAAGTTCCCAATGATTTGATTTCTCAAAAAATTAACAAAGAGGATAACAAAATGTTATAATTAATTTTGTGATTTATTATATCCAGTGTGAATAATATGAAGGACTACCAGTATATGGAAGGTGTTATATCATCTACTAGTTTCCCCACGCGATGTTTTGTGGTAAACTAGGGTCATAAAAAGTTTCCTAAAGTTACGAAGACTAAACGTGAGTATGATCCCTGTGTCACGTAGTATCAGGCAGGGACTTTGCAAGAATGAGTAAATTACAAAATTGATCGTTTGGCTTTGTTCCTTGGAAAATTTTTATTTTCCACTCAATTCCATCCTTCCTATTAAGTCGTTGCCATTAATCATTTATATTAAAGGAGCCATCATGAAATATTGGAAATCAAAGGCTTCGTCAAATTTACTTTTTTTTATTTTTTTGACAAATGATAACGGGAATAATGAAGGGTCTTTCACGTGCTCTGAAATTCCACACCTCAATGAATAATTTCCACATTTCTCGTCTAAGTTTAAAATTTTCTTGTCTCATTGCCGTTTGATTTTAAAGCAATTCTCGTGAATTTTATTTATTTTTTAGTATACGGCACCGCATAAACCATAAACTTCTCTCAAATTATAATACATTTTTTTCCAATAACTTGGATCAAATACGATGAAAACTGTGAGATTGATAACAACTGGAAGTTATAAATATATTTTCTCCGGCTCTTTGTTGATGTTCAAAAAAATGGGACTGATGAGATTACTGATATTTTATTTTCAAACGTATTGACTAATGTCGGCGTTTAAGTTGAAAATTTTATTTATAAAAACGTTGATCTACTCTACCTATGTTTTTCTATCGATGTGATTCAATGAATAATTTGAAAGTAAAATGCCCAGTGACAAAACAAAATTTAAAAACAGTATGTATGTATGTTTCGGAACGCCTCTTCTTCTACTCAGTTCCAAAGGAAAAGGCCAGAGACTAGACTAAAGTCTCTCAACTGCTTTTCCAAGGATTCTCTAGTACCATGTATTCTGCAAGTTTGTAAATTCTTTTGTTCTATCTTTGCTAGTTCATATGCTATTTTGTTTGCTCGTATTTTAGTGTCTCTTGGAGCTTACAGAAGGAGGAAAATGTTGTTCTTGCCTAGTTCATCAACATTTTTAGGTATTCCCATAACACTTTAAAAGAGGGACGTCTCTTTGCTCATATGTAGACGTTATAACTTCTCTCTCCTCTATGGTAACCCCGCCCAACTTTTTAAACGGAACACCCTATAGATTACTGTGTTGTTGAATTCTCCTCTACAGGAGGATTACAAAAATGTATAATACAGAAATGTTGTGAGTTGAGAATTACGGATTATTACAATTTACTAATAGTAGGTAACACAATACCAAATTATTTTATATAAGGTGCTCAAATTGGTTTCCATACAATTATACAATCATCTAGGCACACTTTCCTCTGGCGTCAATATTCGCGTGAAATGTGCTTGGGGTTTTCCTCACTCTTCTAGAATTTATAACACATATTTCGTTTTAATTCCCAATGTTTTCAACTTATTAATTAAAAGCATCATTCGGGCGATATTTTAAGCACTAAATGCAAATTTTTGTTGGAGTATGCGAACAATCACAATCGAGACTTAAATCGTAGCCAATATTCAATTTATGAAAAAGCATTACAACGTGTTGTGTAGCCCTTATTCTTTATAAAGTAAAATTGAATAGATGTTCTCGGGCAGAGCATTATTGTGTGTAGAAACGCCATGGAACGATGTAACACCGGGTGTTGGTAATGTGCTTTACCCCGAACGGATATGTACAAGAGAGAAGACTTCGACCTCGTTTGCTCAAATTTTAATTAGTTATTCGACATGCGTTATTACGGATAAATTACATTTCCAGCTTGTATTCTTTCAGCGTTGTACGAGCCCATCAGTATCTTTAATGTTGTTTAATATAGTACCAAGACACATAATATACAAGTTAACAGAAGCAAACAAGAGGGCGTGTCTGTGCTGCTATTGTGTGTTGTATTTTTGTAGTGCAAATCGATATTTTAAATCGAAAACCAATTATCGATACCATACGTGCCAACTGTCAAAAGATATATCAACCAAGTCGAACAAAGTCAAGTGTCTTATTTTCGAGTATTTCGTATGCGATTTAATTCGAATGAAAAAAATCGCACACGATTCGAAGATCGTATTTTTGAACCATCTTCGAAAATGTATTCGTATGCGATCAATATTTGCGTTGACAACACCGTAATTCTGTTATAAAAAGCAGAGATCTTTAATTCCATTTTTCGCCATTTATCACTAGCACCTAACCCAACTTTTATAAAAGAAATAGAGCTGTTTTGTTTGTGTAGGGCATGTCACCAACGGACAGGTGACCTGAGGAAAAACAATTATTTGTACTGTAATTATGTTTACGATTACAAATATAAAATCGTTTTTCCGATACTAGCTGTGAAGTTGACAATTATTGCTTCTTCTAGCCAACTCAGAAGTTTAATTTCTCTGTTAGTGGTTAATACATTTTTCTATTATTAACCTAGGTCAATAGTAGACAAATTCAAATATTGTGAGATTTCAGGGATAATAGTTCAACAAAAACTTGTGCAACATAAGTTTGTATACCCAGGAGATTGACTTTAACATATTTGCTGCTTGAAATTACCTATCAAGATAAAATTATATGAATAAAAATGCCATAAGTTTGAAACTCGCGATCAAACAAAAATGACTAATGACATAACGAGTACGTTCATAATATATCGAAAACTGACACAGTACTTGTCAGTCAGACGACGGAGTAAACGCTTCTCGTGGTGCGTTTGTGAATTAATTTTAATTTTTGTCTTAAACTTTGCTAGTAGTGGAAAAAATTGTATATACACCATGGTGGTGAACACTTTTATGAGCCTCGCACCTTATTTCGCTCGGGTGCTTCACCACATTGGTGAATAATATACTATTACATTGGCTTCTGATTGGCTGGTTGCGATGACTTTTCTTTTAGTTCGCACATTTTTTTGGGCTCTTGTTTGCTTCTGCTGACTGCACATACCTTTCTATTAGTAAAAACAATTCCAATTTTTGGAAATGTACTTTGTGACTTACCAATTAATCAAGCATTTAGGCATGGAGACTAGATAAGGAGAACTGACTCATACGGGAAAATTGACAAATATGTCCTCAAAATCGTCTTTCTAATTAGTTTGGTTTTTGACCGCAGCGTGCGCATTGTACCTTAAGAACCCATTTCTGACAGAAACTACAATAACCTTACTTTTTATAGATGACAGTAGTCCAATAGTAAACATTACTAAAATGAACTAGAAATATAAAAATTATTTAAAATAGGCAGGGTATTCGTTGTTGGAAGCCATTGCAATAGTGGTTGGTAGTGCAGATTAGGTATAAAACGAAGATGCAAATTGAATTTATTTCAAGAAAACTAGAGTTTTTTCAGTAATAAAAAATATTCAGATAAATAAAGTAGGAGATAATAATTATTGTCTTGAATCAAAATTATAATAATACCCCACTTGTGAGAAGTATAGAAAAAGCACAATTGCACACAAAATACTTCACTTTTGCTGATATTATTATTCTGTTCTTTACAAGTATATTATAAGAGATCAGGAAAAAGAAAGGCGAACAATGATTTGAAGAAAAACTAGAGGTTGATAAGAACTGAGTTATGAAACTAATCTGATGGAAGTACTAGTATGCCTTTAATACAGGAAAATATGAATTCAATTGATATTCAGATAAAAATAGGAAATGAAAATATAAATGAGGTGAGAACATGAATTCAAACAAATATATTCAAGAAATAGAACAAAATTATGTTTGCAATTATTGGTGCACTTTACCAATAGGGATTAATGAAACCATAAGACATTGAAACTAATTGATGACACCATTGATTAAAAAATAGGACACTTATTTCTTACCAATCTACAGCCAAGTAATTCAAGTCTGGGCAATTCTGGAAAAGCATCAATATCATGAAAATAGTGTAGTGAATGTTTTGTGCAGCTGAGTTAATAAATAGCAACAGATATATATTTTGTGTACTCATGTATTTCACAATAATTGGTGACATTCCACTGTGTTTGCTTTTAGGAATCAAACTTTTGTATTGTTAAAATAAAGTTCCTACTTGAAACAATTATTTTCTTGAGTGATGGAAATTAAATATATCTTATATTGAAAACCTGTGCAGGCATCAACTTCCACATGTTAAACCACTATTGCAAAATGGTAGTTGTACCAGCACATATAGATTGTAGAGTAAATTATAGGACAGCAAGGAGCCCTACAGAAGTCCTTGTTAACGTATAAAGGTTTGGCACTTTTACTTGTGATGCTCTATCACTAAAGTAGTCATAAATATTTATGACACATCACTTCATATAGTTTGTAGGAAATACCACAGTTCCAAACACCTTAAAATGCTTTAGTAATGCCTAGAAAAATAGCAACACTGTTTTCTTCATAATCTAGAGGTTTGTAATTTGATGTCAGGTTTAATAGTGAATGTATAGTTGAGCATTTTCTCTAAAATCAATCTGGTATCAAGATATATTATCTACGTGTTCATGTGTAATCCTATAAATCAAGGTAAATCTATCAAGTTTCCTAATTACCTTATTTTAACTTTAACATTAAACTTATTACCGACTCATAGTAGGTAAGATAAGTATAACAGGCCATAAAATAGGTAGATTTCAAGTAAGAGGCAAAATACAGATTGTACACTTTATTTTTAGGTGAAAGAAGTTACATGGTGTGTAGTTGATTAGGTAGGTACTTCTCATGAAAATCTCTATAAGTAATTAAAATTTTCATAATTTCTTCTTCTAAAGGCTTGACCAGTTTGGAAACATTCATATTTTCGTTAAGTTCATAAAAAAAACCTAAAATATTAGATATTATCAATTATGTAATTGTTTTATTATTTCTTGATAATAGGACCAAATTTGTGTTTAGAGCTTATGGCTAGTGACATTTATCAATACATGCCTACCTTCTATGTTTTCAAACTATTTTTTCTAGTTGCAAAATATGATGCTCCAATTCTAAATTATTCGAAGGCCATTCAATATAGTACATTAGGTACTACATTTGAAATGATACACCGCCTCCAAGCATTTTAATTGATTTCTCCTTCTTCGTTTTTCATATTTTTGTTAGTTAATATTTTACTATGTAGGAAGCCAGATTCTGAAAAACTTAATACATAATGTGAACATAGGTATTTCTTAATTCAACTTGAATTTATTTTTCATAATTGGGGTGAACTTGGTTCTAGAATATACTTACTTTCACGTAGGGTGTCTTCTTTATTCTTCAAATTTCTCTTTCAAATACCTGTTTTACTCATTGTAACTGTGCTGGACCTTTAAATTTGTTCTTAAATTCCATAACAAAGAAGCATGATAGTAGATATTCGTATAATACATTCAGCTGATTATTTTACCACAAAAACGATCAAAATTTTCGTTATTTTTTAAAAAGAGGACAAAATAAGGACTTATTCAAAAAATGTTTTGGTTTTATTACCTCTAACCTCACTTTCCTTACACGTGAACCGCGAACTGTCAAAGGAGCCTGCAACCAATAAAACTTGATGAACTAAAGTTTTATGATTGGCTGTGAAGGTTCTTATTCTTAGCTGGCGCCCTCTACCTTGTGCAAAAATTGAAATACATGGAGTTCGGTCTCCTTATATAGTCTCCATGCATTTAGGGTTCCACAATATTTATTTTTCCTACGATCACATAGGAAATTGACATATATCGCACTGTCTAGTTTTATGGAAAGTGACCTTTATTCATACGCGTACAAAAAAAAACTTATCCGTACGTGTACGTCAAATGAATTTTTATTAAGATTGACCACTGGCAAGCTGTCAAATATATAATTTTTAATTAGATTTACATATGTAATGTCTAAATTTGAAGCGATCTATTTGAAAAGTGAAATTTTTGTCATATTCTTGATTAAAAAAAATTTAGGGCGCGGTCGAGGATCGAACCCGCGTACTCTTCGTCAAAAGTCCGATGTTACAACAACTAATGCAAATCACCTGATATAATAGTAGGAAAATGTAATCATCTTGAAAGGTATTCATGATAAGTATGTATGAAGAATGATGAACAATAATAATTTCACTTTCAATTTCTATAATTATCCAACCAATTATTAATTGTAATAACCTACCTATATTATATAGTTAAGCTACTTGAATTTTTGTCACTATTGATAGTTATTGTTAATTTTGAAATCAATTATGTTGACATTAATCGTAACATTTTGTGTATTAATATGTCAGATGTTGATTACACATTATTTGGTGAAATTATCACGTGATCGTAGGAAAAATATTGTACATCACTCGTGCGAAAGTGATATTTCACACGTTATGTAATAAACTATTTACTTCTCAGGCTGCGCAATTCTCCAATTTAAAAGAATTGTGAAAATGGTAATGTACTGTTTTCAAATTTGTCCACAAGAGTTATGCTTTGAGGATTGTACGGAAATAGTTTTCAATTTTATTCAATATTACGATCATGTAAACATCATTTACAAAAATTTAATTGTCCAAATTTTGCTTCAACACCCATCATCTGACTGTCCAACCCTGTTAATTTTATCCTTGTGCTTGTAATGAATCTCTTTCATGCTACAAACTTTCTTAAGAAATATGGAAAAAAATGTAAATTGATGGATTCATTCTCAACATAAATCTTTCCTGAATCTTAAATCTCATTTTATGCTTATACTATTAGGAATTTTATGTAAACCTACGAAAAAAGTTAAAATTACTGGTAAGATGATTTAATACATGAATTGTTTGACTTTAACAGCAAGTTTTACAATCGGTGGTGAACTCTTAATTAGTGTGAAGTAACCTTAACCGAGACACTAGCCAATAGAACTTCACAATCATCATTTAACTGATGGTCAGATAACTTATGTAATTGTATAAACTTTTGTTGCGTTGGTATGAAAATCATCGATAATATGGTATTCTATGTCAAATGAAATGGAAAAGTAGACCTTTGGAGGTCATGCTTTACAGTTTTTATACTGAAACTATCAACGTTTAGAAAGAGAATCATTTCTGTTATCAAGGAGAATTTCAATAAAAAAAGGTAGAACGTGTCGCGGGACACACGGTAGGAACAAAATAGTGAGCAAAATCGAATAGTCAACTTTCAGAAATCGCGTTATCCATTCATTTAAGATCAAATATAAGCAGTTTCAGGAAATTATTCGTATTGCAATTTAAGTTTATCGGAAGGATCTTATAGTAACTCGAAATCATTTGTGACTATCAAACAGGAAAGCTCTTGATTACTTCCTTCCGTCGTTTTCCAACGTGTTACAAATTATAATAAACATATTCATTTCCCAAACTATGAGCAAATAGAATTTGAAGATAATATCTAGAAATAAATTGTTTCGTACAAAGCTGTAAAGGTTTTTGTACTTTGTCCATCGAAGCAGCTGAGTACGTTCAAACTACATTAACACCAGGGGCGGTACTTATAAATATTTCAAAAACGACATCCCTTAAATAATAGAACAATTCACCAGGCAACTATACAATTTGCCGTGTCCAAAATCTGTTGATTAAGTTTTCAGTCAATAATTCCATTTAATTATTTAACTTTGATTTTAGAAGTTGGACATTGCCATTATTGTAATAAATTTTTATATATACCCAAACCGCCTTTAAGCTAATTGGATTCAATTTTATGTACACGTACATTTTATTACAGAAACTCTTGTCTGTTGAACGTATTAACACAATTAAACCAATTAAGGGAAGTAAAAACAAATATTAGGAACGACAACAATGGTAACATATATCTCTGTCTGGCACTCCTGCAACTTTATCATGGAAATTACTGCTTGAAATTATAAGACTTATCAATAACGAAATGATTAGGTACATTTTTTTAAACTGGCTCGCAATTGTGAAGGTATTTTAGGAATCTGCGATTTCAAAAATGTTCTCTCAGAGAGTTTTGTGTCGTGACAGGGATCTCTGAAGTATCGTTGTATCATTTGTCGTGTTGTGACATTAAAGAACTAGAAATTTCACGATAATAGTAAACACTGTCTTCAATACTCACAATATAATAATACTCTATACAGAATACCTCCAAAATTAATGATCAAAAAAGCTGAAAAAACTACAAAAAATCATAAATATTGTCGATATTTATTCATCTATTTCCATTTTCGTCCAGTTTTTTTGGTTCCATTAATATTCCATGTGGACTGCATCGTATCCCTCAGCTGAATAATTATTTCTTTTATTATAAATGCTTTCAGCTACCTTAACTTTTCCATATAAAGTATGTATAATTTTAAAAGAAACTTTTGATAATTAAATGCATAAATTAACACCCAAACTTTGAATAACATTTAATAATGAAAACAACTAAGTTTGTATGCAACGAAAATGTTAATGTGACTTTCCAAGTCGATTGCCACAACAAAAAATTCAGCATTTGTCAGCTGAATATTTATTTGTATATAAATATTGAATTGAATTCACTGAGCGAGTGAATATTATCATCCAATCCAGGTAGCAGGTGATGGAGAACACTTCTGGTTGACCGATGGATCCAAAACAAACCATGGCACTAGGGCTGATATAAGTGGACCTAGGAAGAAACTGTCTCTTAGCCTTGGTCGATACACAACTGTGTTTCAAACAGAGACGATTGCTGCTATTGATGAAAACATCAGAAGAGGATATACTGGACAAAAAATTTAAATATTTACTGACAGCCAGGCTCTGTTTGAAGCTATCAGCAATCCAACAACTAGATCTTAACTGTAATATATCCCTTAACATGCTGGCAAGAGACAACAAAGTGTCTCTAATATGGGTGCCGGCACACGAGGAGATTGCAGGGTATGAAACTGCATACCAGCTAGCTAAAGGAGCCTTCACAAGTACGGAACCGTTTTGTGGAATCACAACGGATTACATAAGAGGGGAAGTCGGGAGGTGGCAGGTTAAGGAACAAAACTCAAATGGAGGCTGACACAAGGACACCTCCACACTAAGAGTTTACTGAATAAGTTAGACAAGGAACTCTCGTCCAGACTGTTGAAGCTGGGTAAGAGAAATATTTTAAATCAGTTACCGACCTGGTGACTGGACACTGTACCCTGAGAAAGCATCTGCACAGAATGGGCAAAGTTAGTGAACCTATGTGTAGAAAATGTGAACTCTACGATGAAACACCTACCTATATAAGAGACACGAATCTTCTGGAATGGAAGTAGGTACCTAGATAACATGGGCAATGGTACAAAGATTTAGTTTAAGTTCCTGGGCTGTTGAGCCCAACCCAAACAAACGTATGCATGATTGATGAATAGAAACGTACTATTTATAGTCAAGAAAACTTGTTATATTCAGTGTAAAAAGCCATCTTCAGTGCTACCTGCAAGTAAGTAATAATAGTTGGAAAATTTAAAAAAGAAATTAGTAAAGAGTTAGTAACTCGTCAGATATGATACGAGAAACCTAATTAAATGTCGACAACACATTAACGTCACAATGATAAAATTACATTAAATTTAAAATAATCCCCTGATTGGGGTTAAGCTGTATTCATATTTTGAACATTTTTAATTTTAATTATAATCTTCAGCTACTACACGAACACGTGTTAGTAGACCGGAAATCGAAGTGACACTACTTCAATTTAAAACTAACAAATGACAAATGACAATTCAAGTGGACACAGAACTCAAGCTATCCAACATGAGCATAAAAATAAGATTATTGTAAATCAAGTGATCTGGTAATGTCCCAAAACAAATATGTAAATTTCCTAAAGAAATTATAAATAAATAAATTTGATATATTAAGGTCTAATGAGAACCCATCAAATCATAAGTTGCCGAAAAAGATTAAGGGTCTAATGAGCACCCATTACTAAATTTAATTCAAAATAGAAAACTCACAAATAGGTTAAGAGAGATTCCTAAAGCAAATAAATTAATTTGAAAATTATAAAATATTTATAAAATTATCTGAGCATAATTTACATATTTGTTTTGGGACATTACCAGATTTACAATAATTTTATTTTTATGCTCAGGTTGGATAGCTTGAGTTCTGTGTCCACTTGAATTGTCATTTGTCATTTGTTAGTTTTAAATTGAAGTAGTGCCACTTCGATTTCCAGTCTACTAACACGTGTTTGTGTAGTAGCTGGAGATTATAATTAAAATTAAAAATGTTCAAAATATGAAGACAGTTTAACCCCAATCAGGGGATTATTTTAAATTTTAAATTTATTGTAATTTTATCATTGTGACGTTGATGTGCTGTTAATTAGGTTTCTTGTATTATATCTGACGAGTAAGTAATTCTTTACTAATTTCTTTTAAATTTTCCGACTATTGTTACTTACTTGCAGGTATAGCACTGAAGATGGCTTAATAGCCGAAAGCGCTTTGCAACTTAAAATAAAAAATTTTACACAGAATACAACAAGTTTTCGTAACTTTCTAGTCATGTGTACTCAGCTATAAAGATATTCACCGTATTATTTATAGACACATTTATGTCAAAATAAGAAAGCAATGAAAAGTTTTTTGAAATGGCTTTCCTCAATGTGCCATTCAAAAAAATTCTATTCCTTCAGAAATTCCGAGAGATGAAATCAAAATTGGTAACTAGAAATGTACTATACTGTGAGTAAACCCCTTTCCAGATTAAAAAAAAACGATGAGACGTGTGAACAAATTACGATGGGTCGAAAACATACAGTGTGGAACAGCTACATGAATTATGTGTAGAATTGTCTAGAATCCAAAAAAGAAATAATATGCATGGGGTTGAATTTAAAATGAAAAAGTTGGTATTGGCCACTGTCACATGACACACCCTATAAAATTTTTTTTAAAAATACAAATCGATGTGTCCAAGCGTTTTCCCCCACACGCCCTCATTCATTCGTTATCGAATGTATTCCATTTGGCTATTCCACACTGTATACACTTTCAACAATGATACATAGAGATGAAAGTGAATTTATATTTCCAGGAAATACATTGCAATAAAAATAGCACACTTAATGTATTATTAATTTAAGCTGAAGGCATACATATTTAAGGTTCACAAAAGAAACAACTACTTCTTGTGTTATAACTCCGGTAGACATACAAACATATTATTTATTTTATATCAAACAGAATATGATCTAAATACATTATAAGTCGTATAAATTGTTGATCACATCCACATACATCCTAACTTTTATATGGATAATATATTGGAGCAATTTTAGATTATGGAACCATATTTTATTCTCAACCAGCAAATCCGCATTCAGACAAGTTACATTTCTTAGTAAGTAAATAAATGTCTTCGTTTATCTCTAGTAGCTTTAAAAGTACACCGAATAGTAATAAATTTGTAGAAGTAGTAGAAATGTCGTTAAATTACAGAGAAGAATGCTTACTACGTTAATTCTTTGTTCAGATGAAAAATAAATAAAATTCTTCGCTGTTGATATATTTTTTTCACAAATACATTCAAGAATAAAACAGAAATAACTTAATAAATTAACAGGTGACTGTTGGTTTCTTTCAGTGCCAATTATATTTATTACATGTAAAAGGCAGACAGGTAGATAGAAGAGCAAAATACAAGCAGTAGAAATGAAATATCTGAGAAAAGTTAAAGGAGTCAAAAGAATAGATAAATAAATAAAGAAATACAAAAATAAGAAAGGATCTGGGAACAAAATCGACACTTGAATATATTCAATCAAGACAATTGGGATGGTGGGGACACCTACAAAGAATGTCAAATTACAGACAAGTTAAACAAGTATGGGAGAAAAGAAATATGAAAAGAGAAAACTCGGTAGACCGAGAGAAGCATGGGACAGCAAAGCTGGAAAAATTCTTCAGGAAAAGGGACAGACACGAAATGAGGCAAAAATAAGAAAGAATGGGTCAAGTTTGTTCATGAAGACATTATCACACAATAACGTTAACATGATGTAATGAAATATTTCACCCTGCATAAAACAGATAAAAACAAATTTCTATTGGCTTGGGAAGTCGTTTTTTATGATTCTATGCAAAATAGAATCCACAAACAAATTAACTAATGCTCGAAAAGCTGGAAAGTAGGACATTGTTTTGCCCGGCAAATTATATATTACCAGCAACAGAACAACATGCAATTTTATTTTTTCAGTAGCAAAATAACTAACCAAAACACGAAAATATACCATGAAACTTTATTTTCAGAAAACACAACTGGTTTGATGGGAGCAGATTTCTATTTTGTTCAGCTTTGAGATTCATCTAGAAGTTGAGCATTGAATTTTGTAAAAATCAACTTGATTTTATCGGATAAATTGTTAAAGATTGGAACAATTACATACGTAAATCATGTGTCTTGGATATGGAGAATAAACCAAACCACACAAGAATGTAGGAGGACCGGATTTTAGGTCTTATTTATCAAAGTTCATATGGCGAAAGCATCAGATAACAAAAAATAGAGACTGTTTTAAATCCATGTTAAACATCGGCACATTTTCCAGCGAAATCCGATTGACTACTTTGTGTTTAAATAAAGTGTTTTGATTTTGAAAGTATTTTTATTTTAAATTAAGTGTTTTACCTACGTAAGTACCACAGAAACATTGTCATCCTTTTGATCAAACACATCATCATCACTTCTTTTTGCTTCCATTTGGGATGATTGGGCTTTGGTTTCGTCATATTCATATACCCATGTTTCGTTATTAGTTATGTTACTTCCAAGCATATCTGGATCAGGTGCCAAGCACATCAAAACACGTGCAAAATGGCTAGTAATGTCAAGATATTAAAAGTCGAATGAACGTATAGACCACAAAATTTTAAAAGTGGTTTAATGCTAGTGGTGCATGTGTCTTATCCACCAGTTTCTTATATATACATTTTGAAAACGTACCAACCAAAGTGTGCTCGTGGATTTGTTCCGATAAAATCTTTTTATTACACTCTAGAAGATAATTTATGGTTTTATTCGAAACGCGAATACAAATTTTACTCTCTGCAGTTCATTGAATTTTACATGAATTCCAGAGAAACTTTTCGCGACATTTTGAATTTCAAATTTCTTACATCTATTGTCACATTTTACTTCCGAGGAATATTTCACTTAATCAACATGCGTCATTTTCATTGAAATTAGAGAATTAAGAGAATTTCAGCTCGAATCCTCCTTCTAAAACATAAATAAAGAAAGGAAAATACTTCTTTTTACTTGTATGTCTGTATGTATGTATGTTATATGGATGTATGTATGTAATATTGGGATGACAATCACTGAGACCTAAAATATCTATTGTGCCCCCTTGCTTCTACTTATTTTCTGAGGAAATTCTCAGAGACTAGTAGCTACTTCAGTCATATTTCCCAGAGGAATTTTAGGATATCTTCAGGTAAATGCCCTCCTCTATCCAGTAATCTCCTATCTGCAGTGCCCTAGGATTCTGAATTGCTTTTTCAGGCGACAATGTCCCGTTCAGACCTCTGTTGAAACACTTCGTTCAGTTTTCCTTTGACTCATGCATTCATCAGAAGAGTATTCTTTGCAATGATCAAATCTTCTCTCTGTTTCGGCTTTACCTATTTCTTCCAACATTACATTGTATTTGATTCCGCAAAAGGGTGTTTCAATCCACTGCTTTGCTAGTTCATATGCTATTTTATTTCCTTCTATTCCAGTGTGTCCTGGAATCCAAAGTAAGGACTATATTGTTCTCGCCCTGTTCATTAAGTTCACCTAGGCACTCCCACACCATTTTGTAACTGAATACACAAGAGGCTGCTTAACCATCCGACATTATAATAATCCTTTGCCCTCTATATCCTTTATAAAATATTGAACTGGGCACACTCTCTTATGGCGTGAATTTCTGTTTGAAATATACTTGTGGTTTTTCCCAAGCTTTCAGAGTATTTGGTTCCTGGCCCGTACACTCCTATCCCAGTTCCTTCCATTGCTTTTGACCCATCTGTGTACCATTGAATAGCATTTTTTTCTGAGTCTGGTAATTGTATTTGGATCCCATTCCTCCTTATTGCTCAATTCCATAACGAATTTATTTCAAAAGTTATATTTTTCATCATATCATCTTGTAGTATGTCCCGGGTTATTTGATTTCTTAGAATTGAAGAAGAGGTCTGTATTTTGTTCTTTCTGTAAAACTTTCTTTTCACATAGATAGACATTGTTTTCATATACTCAATCATTCTGTACTTATGTGTTTTTGTTTATTGGAATTGTAAACGCTTTAAACAGTATTAACAACCTGAAAACTTGATAATGTTATGTCACAGTAGAAAAGTCCAATGGTCGAGTCGACCGCATCAATATAAACGTAATGGAAAATTTACTACCTTGTTTACCACTTAGCCTCTTTTACACGCTCAGGAAACGCGCATAAGGAAGCTTTGTTTTCCCGGTTTTTGTGACCGTCGGCGAAATGTCGAGCAAATGCGGAGAAATGAATTAGGTACTCGGTACAAACAAATATATTTGAAAACTATTTTAAACTATGGCTTCGCTGTACAAAGAATTCTCATTTCATTAAACATAATTTTATTGGTCTCGTGAACACATAATATATATTTATGTCACATTTAAAATTGATTAAAACGATTTTAAGAAATGATGCAGTTAATATCAAAATTAATTACATTACCTATCTGTATTGTCAAAATATGTTCTTAGGTTAAAGACTGGACGCTTTTGAAATTTATTTCTTTTTAATATAAATATCGATTTGACTCCGCTCCATTAACAACTTCATTTTATTGTTTTTACAAACTGCCCATCAATTGCAGTCAACAGGTTGCAGTCGTTAATCAGACCGCTTTACAAAACATAATTTGTGTTCGGTGGAAATTATTATTTGCATGTTGTACCCAAATTACACAATAAATTATGTACTATGACGTGGAAACGCTTGATTCATGGTTTAATATTATTGATAATGTCTTTTTTAATTAAAAGGAATGCTCTTCTCTATAAAGTTTGTTGCATTATTTATATAATGATAGGTCGGTTTATCAATGAATGTTGATAACAAAACACATACAAGAAGATGAATAAGTTTAAATAAAAAACTGTAGAAACATTGACAACAGCCAGAATGAATTACTGAATGTACTTGTCAAGACAATTCTCTTTGAAAATTGTGTAAACATTTTAACTTTAACTTTAAAAATTCAGTTGGTAGAGCTTTTAACGAAGCCGTCTTAATTCTTTTTGGAACCACAAATTGATCTCTAAGGACAATTTTTTAACAGTGTAGGAATTCAGTAGGAATCGATAACGTGAATTCCGTCTTACAAGTGTATATGAGAGCTAAGAAAACCAGTCGATAGTTGAACAGCTTGTGAATCAAGGAAAAGTCCTCCCTCAAAGTTGGCTCGTTAGGAAGTTCAAATGTTTTTATTGTAATCAACGTTTGTCTATTTTAAGATGAAAGTTTCTATACCATTTTTTACTAGCTGCAGTTGTGAAAGATAAAAATTTTCTCGAATAGAAATGATTAATGGTACAAAAATAGAAAATCTTAACTTGCTGATAAAAATAAGATTAATAAGTTTTTGTGTAGTTAGATAAAAATGTAAGAATCCTGTTGAGGTTAATAGGGATGTTGGATGTTCTCGGGAAAGTATTTCAAATCGTGCTTAAGTAGGTACCCAATACAACCGTAAATGTTATACCATCAAACTTTAAATCACATGATTTTAAAACGGAAAAGAAAAGAAATGTGTCGCTTATTTTGCCGTATTTTATACTTAAGAGATTCCTCTCAAATATTTAACAAAAAACCTGACGGCTTTGTTCACAGTTTCCTTCTAATAAATTGTCATTTTAGTAAAGCGTGTTATATACAGATCGCGAAAACTCGATCTACACGATCTACACAAGTGCGACAAGGAAAATATGAGAAAAACTACTTGAGAGAGAGGGAAGAATAATTGTGCGCAGTCAGCTGTTGCCAAATGTATTTATCTGTGGAAGCTATTCTCAATTTTTGATTTCATTTATTGCAGATTGTAATCTGTCCAATTTTTTCCTTGAACCATATTATTTTATTCTCATTTGTGTTGATCTCACTTATTTTTCAAAAGTCAATAATATTACCAATCTCGATTTCCTCCCACTAAACACGGCGTTATCCCGTGTTAAGAGTTAAATGCAAAATAAGTTATTTATTCCCTAGAAAATACCAAACATTCCAAACTGGCAACGCTGCTTTCATATAGGATTGGTAGTCTTTTTTTTTCAAGTAGCTTTTCTCATATTTTCCTTGTCGTACTTGTGTATATAGTGTAGCTCGAATAGGCTTTTCGCGATCTGTATGTCAAAAGTAATAGAATAATGCTACAGAGTCTTTAAAAATCGAAGAACAATGACCGTTCACTAAGAAGCAACAACTACTTCCCTGGCTATATGCCACGAAGGACATTGAATTACACTTCACTTATCTGAATATCTAATATAGTTGTAGTACTTCTTGTTGTAGAGTATTATATTTTTCTATAAACCATAAAGATTGAATTGAATTGATGTCAAGATAATAGTATCATACTATTCTAACGCATTACAAATGTGAACATGATTTCCTTAAATATGACAATTGTTACAGAAAACTGTGTTTAATTAAATATTAGATTGAATTATTAGTATTAGTTTTTAACGTTAAAAATTATGTATTTCAAATTCCGATTCAAATTTTGCGCCAATACTTGATCGCTGGTGACTTAATATATGCCCAACTAATGGTAAACTTATAACTTTATTTATAGTTATTGTTATAAAAGATCAATCAGTGATAGACTCCGTATGCGCGAAAGAAGCTGCACGTTCTGTATCTGGATTTTGAGAAAGCTTTTGACAAAGTGCCCCATTTAAGTCTTCTCTATAAACTAGAAAACTTTGGCATCCGAGGAAAGTTGCATCAGTGGGTTGAGATGCAAAATTCTATGGTAACCCACGATACCAAGCTCAAGAACTCCAGCAAGATCTAGTTGCAGTAGAAAAATGGACCACGGAGTGGTTAATGTCTCTAAATGCAGATAAGTGTACAGTACTCCACCTAGGACCGAACAATCCAAACGAGACATACTACCTTAATGGAAAAACTGTTCTTACCGTTTCAACTCAAAAAGATCTTGGAGTAACGGTATCTGGCGATTTGCAGTGGGAACAACATATTTCGAACATTGCGAAGAAAGCCAACTTTATCATTTATCTTATTAAGACAGCTTTCAGAGACCATTCAGCAAGCACTATACCTAAACTCTACAAGTCAAGAATACGTCCGATGTTAGAACATGCAGTTAGCATGTGGAGTCCGTATTACATCAAGGACATTGAATTGATAGAAAAAGTACAGAGAAGGGTGACTAAAATACCACCAGAACTGAAACGGCTGCCTTATAAAGAAAGACTGAGACAGTTAAGGCTAACTTCCCTGTCAGAAAGAAGAACTAGAGGTGATCTTATCCAAACACACAAAATATTGTCAGGGTATTACAGCATCCCACTTAACATTTTTAAATATAGTCAGAATACTAACTCAAGGGGACATAGCCAAAAGCTGCAAAAAAAAAATGTGCCAAGTTACCAAGAAGAAACTTTCTTACAAATAGAGTGGTCTACAGCTGGAATGCTTTGAGAGAGGAGACAGTAAACTCCACTTCAGTGAACCAGTTTAAAAATCGAGTAGACATCGACTTACTTGACTCCAGACAAATACTTGTACACTTCCCGAATTAGAAATAGGATTATATCTGTGATAAAACTTTTTTTAGCATGTTGTGCTGTGACTTTTTAAAACTCTTTTCAAACTCTGTTGTGACGTTTAACTGTTTTTTTTAACCTACTGTCAAACCGGATTTTTGTTTCTATTTTATTGACATTTAAATAACAGTTACATCTGCCTAGCCGCTTACTGTTGATACAATAATAATAATAATAATAATAATAATAATAATATCAATATCTGAACATCAATATCAATATCAATGCCAATGCGATTTTCTTTTTGCGCTATGTTGCGACGATATCGTGAAATTATTAAAATATATGTAATCATGTGTAATTTTCACATTATGCGGAAGCGACAAAAAAAACGGACGCTAGGTGCGGCATTTTTTTATATCACAAGACAGTGCGTTTGTTGGACAGATAACGCCCGATTTTTTCCCGTACGATATTAAACCAACCACAAAAATAATTGCACATTTCCAGACGTGTCGCTGCTTGTCGCGAGATGTATCAGTAAAATAAAATTGCAGTGTTGCTTATATTACTTCTTAGACGAGCAAGTAAGTAATCGAACGTTGATATTGTCATTGGAAAGTAGTTAAAAAATTTGTCTTCATGTTGTCTCAATTTCTCAAAAATAGTCTAATAAGCTCCTTCGACGAATTAACGTCGATTCACTCGATTGTTACATCTAGCAATAATTTTACTTTTCCTTCGCCTTCAATGTAGCGATGCCAATAAAATAATTCCTCTTCTATTATACAAGCTGCAAATACACTCAACTAACTGCGAAGATCACCTGGACAACACTGCGCACAATGTTTTATTTTTAAATCGTTGTAGAAAAAATTGTATCGTCTTGTGTGAAAGCCTTCTGCGAATGCGATACGAGATGTCGCAAACGGGAAATCGCATCGCAGTCGCACCGTCTGAAAAAGCCCTTAGGCTTTAACCGGTATTGATGTTCAGATATTGTTATGTGCAGCGCATACGACTGCGGCTTCTAGACTCTGATGGATTCTTCTTATGTGAAACGGAGTCTACTTTTATCACAAAGTAATAAATGTTGAGAATACTGTTGGTAAAGTATTGTTCTATAAAATCGTCTTTAATTGGCTGTTTGTTTTTTATTAATCATCGCAACAGAGAAAAACTGTCCACGTTCTTGTTTAATCAAGAACAATATTCAAATATCACTGTAATTTATTTCACATAAAATTTGCTTTGCTAGCTTTTTACTTACTACCAAGTGAGTTATAAGCAACTGACAAAATGTTTATTTTCGCGAGAAGGCGGACTGGGATAAACGAGACTTCATAAATCATTAAGTGTCAATTGAGCTTTATTAATAAAAAATGAGTATTTAGTGGAAAGTTAAGTGCTTTGAGAGAATGTAATTACATCTGCAATTCCTTATAAATCATTTCGACTCGACTAATGTTGAAATCTTTGATATATATCATTTCTAATTTTTTTTATATTTCAAAGTAAATAGAAGGCTTCATCCCCACAGTTATTTTTAACGAATAAGACACTGAATGAATTGGTTTTTAAAATAAGACCAACTTCACGTATTACGATGAAAATAACAGAAATTTTAATTGTTGCAGGTGGCCTGGATGCACTTCGAGCAATCTGCCATTCTGACAGTGCACAATCACGTAATAACAAGGAATCCCCGTATAAGCGTGACACACGACAAACACCGAACTTGGTTTCTACATATTAACAATGTCGAAGAAGAAGATAAAGGTCGCTACATGTGTCAAATCAATACTGTCACGGCCAAAACACAATTTGGATTCCTTCATGTAGTCGGTGAGTTGACGTTTTAATCTCCTCAATAAAAGAATGTTCCAAATGTTTTTCTCATGCTACTGTAACTTATAAAATAGATAGAAATTAAACTTTATTGTGCCTAAAGTATAGCCGAAGTTCTGAAAAAGTTACATCGGGTCAGATATACGATTTATTTGTCTTTAGAAAAACACAAATAAAAATAAGTGCTGAAGTAGGAAGTTATAATCAAATACCAAAAATACTATCGGTATAATACGTGTTTGATACTTCATATTTATCGTCTTTGTTTTTCAGATATCGGAAAAATTTTATTGTCATTAATTATATTATAACCACTATATATGTTGTATCTATGTATATTGGGGTGACATTCATTGAGACCTAAAAAATCTATTGTACCCCCTTACCTCTATTTAGTTCCTGAGGAAAGTCTCAGAGACAAGTAAATCATTTATTTCTATTTCTTGGAGGAATCCGTAGGCTTTAACTTAGGTTAATGTTTCTCTTGTATCCAAAAATCTCCCAGGTGTTGTGCCCTAGGATTCTGAATTATTTTGTAATTCGCAAATATGTGGATGTAGGTTTGTTCTTCCATGTCACAGAATCTACATTCTTCTTCCTCCACAATTTTGAGCTTTTTCAGATGCCTATTCAGGCGACAATAACTCTTTCGAAAGCTGCGACAGAACTCTGGGCGCGCAGCAGTATACAGGCTCAGCAAATATTTATCTTCCAGATGTAGAATCTCATATAGAAGCAACAGTGAGCACTATAAATTAAAATATGTATTGCAAGCGCCTAACGTGATGGTGAGCCCGCCCCCATGCGCACAAACTCATTTTCAATGTTACCTTCCACTACAGCTCTTGCAAGACATATAAATGCTCTGTGCAGAGGCGTATCATTAGTTATCTCCCAATTTTGTTGGCGTTTGGCATTAAAGCTAATTATAGGTACGACACTGACCGGCAAGGGGCTTATCGTAATCCAATAGTCACTTAATTGGGAGAGTCTATACCTGCGCGATCGCTCGCCATCACGTTTGGCAGTTGCAGTATGTCCAAGAGAGAATAGCAAATTCCCCCTCCACGAAACGCTCACTTCTCTAGACATTGTCTCTTTGTTATTTTATAGCTTCCTCTCTTCCACTCACAAAATGGCTGTACGGAACATAATTATGTAGCTGCCTAATCTATATATGGGAAGAAGTGGGACTTTAAACTTATCTCAAGGTAATTTGCGATGCTATATCTTATTGGTATGAAATATTTCCACCTTGTATCAATTTGAATCAACTTGTGATACTTATTGCTCAATCATGATTCATTTATAATCTTAGATGAAAAAAATGGTAAATGGTATTTTGTCATATTACTGAGTAACATTATGGATGCATTCTATGTTATTGTTTTGACAATGTATCAATCATTACTACTCTCAAGTTGAGATATCACTGATTTTTATTATTTTGTTATAAATCCGATCCATCCTGTACAGTTTTCTTATTATTTTTTCTGTACAATCTGTTCGTGGGAATGGTTTTGCGATAGGAAATTGTTTTCGACGGAAAAAGTCTGAGAGTTGAGGTGAAAATCAAACCACAACTCGGATTTCCGGCGTAATTTGAATTTCACTGACGGGTACAAAAAATTCGCCTCAATTGTTTTTCGAAAGGTCTGATGGTAATAAAGATGGTTAGAGTGCAAGGTTCTATAATAAAAGTTCTTAGATTACTTATTATGCCTACAAAATTTTATTGTTGATTCCATTTTATTAAATGCTGGATTGTTAATATATTAGGTTAGGTTAGGCTAGGCGTGTGGTGAGTGGTTCTATAAGGCCCTCTATTGTCGCAAGAGTCTATTGTGGCTCACACGTATTCAGATTCCACCAAACAAATTCAGCTTCTTAACAAAGCCGATTCGTTTATTCGGTGAATGAAATTTTAGGTCCGAGGGCGAGAAAGAGACCCTGCCAAACATCAGATACCTGATACCTGATTTCATTATCTTCCAGACATAGACGGCAAGTCGGATCTTCTGACAGTCCAAGTTTTAGCATAGCAAATGACAGTGGCCTGTTAAAAGGCCTGTTAGACAACGTAGGTCATGTCTGCTATACTCTAACATTTGTTTGAAGACATTCTTCGAAGGATGTATGAAAGCCTTCGAATGAACCAATTCTGGTAAATTATGCCAGTCTCAAACTCTTGCTTTCCAGGTATTTAGTGTTTGTTTGGCAAAACATATTGCGATGCCAATTGTAGGTTTTGGTCCAATAAAAACACGTGCGGCACCCTCCCTTGCAAGAGAGTCTGTCTTCTCGTTTCCTTCCATGACAGAGTGGCCAGGAATCCAGACCAGCAATACCTACTTTATTGAGTTCTCCTATCGAGGAGAGTCTTCGACGATATATTAATTAATCCATTAACTTGCAACTAAAACCCCTTACTACTCAAAGCCGAGAATTATAAAAAATGTCACCTTCTTCCTCAGGTAAAACTTGTAAGGATACGATTTCATTTGCATAGATAAAAACGATAACAATTAATAATTTGGATAACCTTAATTTCGAAAATCTGCTGTAACAGATGAATAATAAGTTATGGGGTCACAGTTGTTAATTAGGGAATTAATGGGCCAACTTGAAATTTCGTGGTTTTTCATCCAACTCCTAATTCATTACTCTTAAATCTGCTTCAGCGCTGCCGCTTTTTATTGAGAATAGCGTTTTTGATAACTGTGATAAATGGCGACTGTTTTTATTAAAATGAAATATAATTTTTCCTATAAGAAAGTTATATGTATGAAGTTAATCAAAGTAGGTATACTATTGAAGATTGTGTAAACAAAGTATTGGGAATTAATCATTTGAAAATACCGCTTGAAGAGATTTAAGTTGTTTTTTTTTCGATAAGTTAGCAGTTCTTATTTTAATACGGAGTTTGTCCACCATGTTAATTAGTTTGTTTACAGTACTTCAATCTGTCAGTTCATCTAAAATATATCTACCCATTTTTACAATGAATAAAAAGATCGTACAAAGCGTTGTCACTCCACTAGTGCCAAAAACCCAATCGCGTAACGGTCGCTGAAGATTACTATGACTCCCAATTTCGATCGCACATTTTTAAAGCACATTGTAACTGACATGTGTGCCAGTATAGTGCTTACACGGCTTCTGGCCAAAAACTTAACAAACCTTACAAAGAGCCACTTTATTCCCCTGATATGGCTCCGACCGACTTTCTTTATCTCTCCAATAGTCAAATTACATATTCGTGACGAGTTACTGAAGTCGATTCCTGAAAATGCGTTTGAAAAAATGTTTTGATTGCTTTATTCGCTGACATAAGTACCTAAATTATTTCGGATGGATTTTACTTTGCAATGGATAGAATAAATTTGTGTGAATAACCCATATTTTTTTATTGACTTGCAAGTAATACTTCCAGACATCTATTAAATGCCATGTTTGTTATGCAACTAATTATCACCAAATGGAGTACAATCCGCTTAGTAATTTCAAGTTGTTTGAGGTAACCAACCTTTTTTTATTATCTCTACAGCTTCTAACGATTTCCTTAAAACATATGAAAAAGTTTTAGAATGTGGGATAAAAAGTTGCTACCTCGTTAGTGAGATTGGCTGAATTACACGTTTCTGCAGTAGTTTGTTAACATTGATTAGATTATTGCTTGGTAGGTTATGCCGTTGGAATTACTAAATAGGTAAGGAATCAACATTTAGTTGCCTTAAATAGAGATTAAAAGATTCGTAAGATCCAATAGAAGAGCGCCACTTCAAGTGCTAATATCAAAAATATTCTAAGGCTAAAAAACAAAATTCTAAAGGTGAGTACAGACCGGCCAACAATCGCCCGGATATGTTTTATATGTTTTACATTTACATTTGTTTAGAAATTATTTATACTGCATATTATTTGCAGAACATAAGTTCCACGAAAATATAAAAAAGCTGGAAGTGACAACCAAACAGAGAACTTCTTCGAAATCAGATTTTGTCTGACAAAATTGCGGATCGAACTACCATCGTTCAGGAGTAACTCCGCCATTTTCTTTTTAGTCTCTCGGCGCGGAAAGCTATTATGATAAAAGCAGCACTTACACCAGCAGTAGTAGAGGGGTCCGTTTTCGTTTAGTTTCAATGTTCAACTGGTTTTGGTTTGGACGCGCAGCACTGTTGACAACATGTAGCCAGACACAAGCTGTTGTGTCCAACAAATATGTTGCCAACACCCGTCAACATGTTGCCAACAGTTGGCAACATTTTGTTGTCTGGTTTGTACAAACCCTGAAATACTATTCGTTGCATCTGAATCAATATTTAATTTGTTTAGAAGCACCGTGTAAACAGTGCCGGACTGGCCTATCTTTGCCAAGTGAGATTTTGAAAAATTACCAGGTTCATTCTATTTCACGAGTCGCATTCGGAAATTTCAACAAATTATTGGTTTTCGTACTATTAATGATTAAGGTGCAAGATCAGCTCTACACTTGTCTTAGAGTAAAAAATGAAATAAACACAGAAAGACAAAATAAACAAATTATAAAAATAGATACATTTTTTAATAAATCAAACAAAATAAATATTCTCATAGAAATAAATACAACAGATACAAATATAAACTCTATAACTCTTAAACGAGGAACTGAAGACCTAATAAATAAACTTTTGGCATCAAAAAGGAACAAAGTAAATAAAAATAGGGGTGAAGAACCGCAAATATATAATAATTACTTAACTTTAACCAATTAACATTTTTTTATACAGTGAGCTTTCTGCATCCAGAAGCAAAATAATTTTTTCTGGATCTATAGAACGCAGAGTTTCCGTTTCTACACTCATAAGAATAAAACTTTCTAATAAATTTTCAGACAAACTAGACCGTAAACGCGTTTTGACAATTTTTAATTTTGAGAAAACGCGCTCACAAGCAACTTGGGTACAAGATAAGGTAATTATATATTTTGAGCGACCCGATATATAGAAGGTTTGTTCCCGTAGCAAGTTCCCAACTGTTATAGTTCCCAACTGTTATGG
This sequence comes from Galerucella pusilla, assembly GCA_910591695.1. Lineage (NCBI taxonomy): Eukaryota > Metazoa > Arthropoda > Insecta > Coleoptera > Chrysomelidae > Galerucella > Galerucella pusilla. The sequence continues at coordinate 2,424,389 of CAJUYI010000001.1, read as the reverse complement.
ACATATTGAGTCTGCGCATTATCAGAATTCAGGCTCTGCTGGAATGCTTTTTTGATACTGCGCAGACTCAATATGTTCATAACAGTAAGGAACTTGCTACGGGAAGAAACCTAGAGTTGTATTTACCTGGCCGCGTTTGCAACTACGCCAAATAAAATTATTTTTGGACACAGGCAGGCTTTACTCTCTGCTGTCTCAGTATCTCGCATTCGACTAATCAGTAATCCGCCCACCGACCATACATACTCGCGCATCACAGTTGCCACGTAAGAGGTCCTCAAGAAATCCTACCAAATCGAATGTGAATATTTGCGTTTGTCATGTTTCTGGCAATAACCGATTTCGAAATTTGACCTTTTTTCTTAATTAATTTTAAATTATTGTTTCCATGTCTGTTTTCCTAGGGGCCCCGAGACCCCAAATGGGGGGTGAGCCCCGTGAGATTTTTCTCACTATCTTACTTGGCCAGTCTGGCACTGCGCGTAAACGAATTTTAAAATGTTGAAACAACAATCCCCAATTTCCCCATTCGTTTTATTGATACCTAAAAACCAGCAAGTGATTTTAATTTATTTCCAACCGATTTGTATAACATGTCGGAAGCGCAATGTTCTCGGCTAACCGGTAGAACGATTTACACCATTTTTATGTCCAATTTCCTTGTTAAATTGTTTTTTCTCTAATCACCGAATATATTTTCAAGAGTATTTCTATGCACCTTAATTAACATTTTTTTTTCTCTTCGGAGCCGTCCTTTCGCCGGTACCACCTCAGCCTCCTGGGCTTATTGTGGATACTCCTAGTGTTCTGACTACAACCTATTCAGCCAATCCGTTCCCTGTATTAGCTCATACAGGTTCTTAGCTGGTTGATTGTAGAAGTCTTCTGGAGTCATTTGGGTTCTACCATAAAGTTTCTGCCTTCTGTGGTCCAGCGACTCACAGTTGCATAGTATATGCAGAGCTGTTTCGGTATCCTTTTTGCATCTTCTGCATGTAAGGTCTCCGTTGTACAGCCCTATTTTGTTTAGGTGCTCCTTTGTGGGAAAGTGTCCCGTAAGTAGCCCCGTAGTGGTGCGCAGTTTGTTCCTGCTCATTGAGAGCAGTTCTTTCGCTACTTTTTCTGATGGTTCTTTTATGAATTTCTTCCCATGTATTTGCCCAGTCGTTAACATTAACAGTAATTAACATTTTAGTATAAAAGTCATTCAGTATAATTATCTTCATTGTCACCAGCCACACTGAGGTTCTGGAAAAAAAGACATTCCACATATAGATGACATTTTAATTATTTATATTTTACAATTGTATTTTAAAATAAATTGAAAAAAATTTTAAAAAACAAGATTTTATTTATTTGATCTAAAAAGAAGAAAATAAATCAAACCAATCAATCGAAATATTTGCATATTTGATAGGAAACATTTTCTTCATTCATTGATGCCCTTTTCTTAAAATTTTTTCGGAATAGTTCAAACAATATAATTTTTGATATATTTTTTCCAAATTCATAAGCAATTATCAATAAAACTCTTGCAGAAGTGACTTGAAAGTTTTCCTTAAAATGAGTCAAAATGCTCGAGACAAAGAGATATATAATTGGCTGAGAGGTATTCTGAATATGTGGTAATTTACATTTTGATTGTTTAAATTCTAAGACTGCCATTTTTCCCGAGAAATGAAAAGCCCATTCGTTTAAAAGAACAGCATGTTTACGTCCAGATGCATTAATTTTTGACCCGAAATTCATTATAACCATAATGACTCGCAATTAACAAGACCTTAACGACGCTTTGTTTACAAAAAAAAATTTAAATGATTCAGTAATTTGACAAAGTAAAAATAATCTCTATTTTGTTTGGAGGGAAAGATCGGTTAACAACAAAAACGTTAATGTAATACAATCGTTTTATATTTTTTATCGCCTTATTATCCACAATTAAATGCAGAACCACTTAAAAATAATGTATCATTTCCCATCTTACTTTAACGTCGTCGTTAAATAACTTATTTGATAGGATTATGTTTATATCACTGCATCAGATTATACATTTAGTACGGATAGACAAAATGTATGGAACAGATAGTTGGAGAAAGATCTACAGAATTTGAAACCAAGACAATTCTCTTTTGTTAGTGTTTTTACATATTCTCTGTGGTTTTTTTTGTAAATTTAGAAACTTAGATAAGCTTCTTTATTTCATTACTTCTTACTACGTACAGACATATTTTTTTCCAGCCGAGATGGGAAACTCATGTTCGAAAGGGATTCCCCAGGACACAGACAGTGTTGGACTCGATGCCTACCAACCAAACTCACCTCAAACTAATCTATCATACTTCAAAACGGGTGGCAGTCCCTCACACATTTTCCCTCCACTTCACCCTTCTATCACTCCTACCTCTCATCCCATATCAAGTTCTTCTCTCCTGCTAATATGCTCTCCACCACGCCACTTACCTCAATCCTTTCCTTCTCCCCCTAAACATTATCTCCACCATGTTCTCCAGCTCCCCTAGTTTCTTCTTCAGCACTTCTTTGTTCTTCCAGCATCTAAACACAGACATATTCAATATGTCAAATATCTCGATCTAAAAATATAATTCTTGGATGATTTTTATTTTTCTGAAACACTGAATAAGGAGAATACCATAAACATGCTGCCTTTTTAAATACGAGGTTCAATTTAAACTTCCTTTATTGCATATAATAAAAATAGAAATCAAATAATTTCGGATTGTGACTAGTATAAAATGGTCAACATACGATCTTTAAATTTCGCCTATGACCTTAATAACATTTTTATCTTTGCATTAAAGATTGCCCTTGAGACAATTCCATACAGAGTGTCTCGTTTTTAGGATGTTTTTTTTGCTAAAGGAAAGATGTGGTATACTTACTTAGGATCAATAACATTATTACAATAAATATATTCCCTTAAACAGATGGATCTTAAGAAAATATACTTTGAAAACTACTAACAATATTGGTTGTAGTTTCTGTTGAAAAATATAACAATGTATTTCCGACGTAAAAATACTTTTATGACTAAAAATCTGATTTGTTTTTATCTGATTCACCTGGCTGGAGAAAATAATATTTTATGAGTATAATTTCTGGAAGTAGTAAAACTTGTTTAGATTTCTACTACCTATTTTCAAGAACTAAAAACTAAAACAAAGGGAATTATTGGTTATGCATGTTTATTACAAACGTGTAAGACATCATTTGATTTATTACTTTAAACGTAAGTAGAAATGTTATTATTAAAGAGTTCATCCACTTTTTGTAAATAAATATTATCCATTTTCTTATAGTTAAAGCAGCTATAGAAATCAGTATATACAGATACATGAAATGAGAAACGGAACATAGGGATTTAATGTATTCTCCGATCTAAATAGACCAACAACAAAAAAATTCTATAAATTCACTTCAATAAATATCAAGTATTTAGCTGAACAACTGGATTCAGAACCACTCCTTCCAATATTTGATAGTGATGTGGTTAAGGATGCGAATTCTGACGAAATTTTGTTCTGACGAGTACGTCCGAAAACCTCGTCCGAACAATGTGGTTACACTGCGAGCGTATTCTGATCTTCTAGCAGTCAGTACGTGTCAAAGTTGCCCAGTGAAATGGATGAACTCGATGAAGAATATTTACTTGAAAGCCCGTTATTAAAGATATTGCTATTGAATAGTGGAAAAACAGAACATGTTAACAAGATATTTGTTAGTAGAGACGAGAAAGGAGAGTTTAAAATGTTGTTTAAAGATTTGTGCGACGAACCAGAAAGGTTTTTTGAATATTTTAGGATGAGACCATTAACATTTGAATACATCCTGAAGGGGGTATCCAATATCCATGGTGAAATTAGCTATAACTTGCAATTCAACGCACCAAACAGTCGCTGGTCGCACGAAAAAATCAAACTTGTTTGAACGCTCAAATCGTTCTGACGATATCGTGTCCATTCTGACGTCTAATCCGCTTCCACTGTAAACAAACTCATTAGACAGGGGGCGTTTGTTCGTTTGGACGACTTCGTACGAACTGATCAGAAGTAGTCAGAACAAAATTTCGTCAGAATTCGCATCCATAGTAACCGTAGCCTAAGTGTGTCTGTGCGTGCGATTAAGTGTCTTTGGACGCTAGTAGTAGCCGTCGCTAACGAATTCGTAAATGAAACAAAATAAGATTCTTTAAATTGAAACAAATTGAAAATAAATTCCGAAAAACAACTTAAAATGCCAAAACTAAAACTATTGTATTAATAAAGGTTCAAATAGTCCTCCTTGTCAAGCTGAACAAAGATAATCTCTGAGCTGATTCGGTGTAATGTTTACACAATGTTGGACAAATGTTGCAGTTTTGTAAACATTCATATTTACAAAATTTCTCAATTATCAGATCAACTGTAGACTGCGAAGGCGCTTGTCGGTTTTCAAAAGCAACAAGGAATAAATTTACTATTTCCCTAATCGAGTGACCCCTGAATTTTTTTCCTGAAAGGTGTACATTCTGATATCTCCACAAATTTATTTTTGATTTTGAAAAGTTATAGGCTTGAACAGTACTGGGATAATCAGACTGCTGTTCACTGAATGTCTGACGCTAATTGATGACCGCCCACAGTTGAGATGTGCAGGAAGATTGTGGAGAAGATAGAGCGGTGTGGACTGGAAGTGGCTGAGGATAAGACGGTGGGGCTACTGGTGAAGGGGTGAAGCAAGGCAAGGGAGGTGGGGGTGATGGTGAAGGGAAAGAAAATTCGGATAGAGGAAGCGGTGAAGTATCTGGGGGTGTAGTTAGGACAGTGGGTGGACTGGCAGCAGCAGTGCTGTCACGGTCCTATCCATTGGGCTTGATGGCTGGAGCCAGACAGAAACGCTGGAGGGGTGCGAGCAGAGAGGAAGTACAGGAATGGAGAGAAGGTGGGATGAGTATGAGGGCGCGCTAAAAGGAGCGATTGGGAGCAGGAGAAATTGGGTGGACCGGAAATTTGGAGAGGTGAACTACTTCTTGACGCAGGTGCTCACAGGGCATGGGTTGAGAGTGGGTTACCTCCACAAGATTGGGAAAAGAGAAACTGGAGTGTGCGAGAGATGTGAAGTGGAGGATGATGTGGGACATGTGTTTAGATGTTGGAAGAATGAGGAAGTTTTGAAGAAGTTAGAAAATAAACTGGGAGAGGCGGTCTATTGGGAAAATATGGTGGAGATTATGTTGAGGGGCGAGGAGAAATGGACGGAGATAAGTGGCGTAGTAGAGAGCATGATTAGGGGAAGAGAAGGACTCGCTATGGCATGAGAGAGGTAGGAGTGATAGAAGGAAGAAGATAATGGAGAGTGTGTGAGGGACCACCGCCCGTCTTGACGTATGCTAGGGTAGTAATTCCAAGGCGGGAGTAATGGCGAGTTTGAGGTGGGTTTGGTTGGTAGGCAGTCGAACATGAGTTTCCCATCTCGGCCTGAAAAAAAAACAGTTGAGACTACGGAGTGGTGGGAATTGTAGGATATGTTGTAGGTGTCCAAATAAACGATTGTAATAATCGTGTGTTTAATCTGTTGAAGCTTGATACTGGTCGACCAGTTCAAAAGCAGTTCTGATACAATGCTTAAAAGTCCTATGTTCCGTTTCTCATTGCATGTATCTGTATAATGTGTAAGTAGTACTCATTTTCCACACATGAAAATCTCATTGAAAATTTTAATCGTACACGTTTTGCCAAAGAAACAACTACTTCTCTGCGTACAAACAAAAATGCAGATTTTGAATGAAAATCCTGGAAGTAAATCTCGAATAGTTAAAATTTAAAAGTCATGTAAAAACATCGTAAAATTACAGCAATTTCAGCTTCGGACAACCTATCCCAAGGATTATATTCGTGAGTTTCGCAACGTTATTGTAACAATCCAATTCGCAAAGTTGCTTCAAATTGTAGATGCTCACTTTTGCAATTTATTTTTGCCTCGACTGTTAACAGTACCGTCTGTTAGGATTTGCCAGATTACACATTATCCGCGTTCATACTTTTCTGTTTGACGTTGAATAAAAACGAGCTAATTCTCTCCAAATGCACATTTATATTTAGATCTCCATCAAAAATATTTTCTGGTATTAACTTCACTTCCGTATTCATCGCATAGTAATTTTTTGTTCATTAGAAAAATCAGTATTTGAATATTCACTGTCGAAAAGAGAAAACAAAAATAATTTTTCCCACCTATTTTTCTATTTTTTCCATTTTATCTTGTTCTCATTTTTAGTGAGTAAAAACGAAATAAAAGATAAGATTGTGTTCAATTCAGTATTATACAGTTATTAGCATAGTAACAATATAGTAGCGATTATATTAGAATGATAACGTTTCAGAACACAACAAAAGGCTGACAATTACGAGATTTAAGGGAATTTCAGCCATGCCACAGATTTCAATTATAACTTCAGTTCCAAAACCTCAATTCCATTCAATGTAATTGACCAGGTAATGGCTTCGGCCATGGCTTCACCTTACACTCTCTGAAATAGCGTTCCCTCTGCGAGTTTCGAACCACCCTTCCTAAATCATTACCATTATGTTGAATGTTGGATATCCCGATCCCGATTACGAAACACCATATCCCTCTTGATTTCGAGGAACCAGAAAGCTCATTGCGATAAATTACTCGATGATAGTTAATGTTACAGTTATTGCCCTGTCGTCGACAGTTTATTAAAAATGTTGGTAAAACACTTCTGTCTAGTCGATAGAGTACACGCATATTTCATATTTTGCTTAGATATTAATTTGTAATAGTAAAGTTGATATCAAAAATCACTAATAATAGGAAATAAACCTGCAGTTTCCATTGGAAATTACTTCCAAATTTTAAAATAAAATTCAAATTTCAATGCACTTTCCGACCACCACCCGAGGATTTCCGAACGCTACCGATGACACGTGTGATGTCATACAATTTGTTTACTTTTGTCAATATGGCCGGTATTGCATTAGGTTCTGTGTAGTTTTGTGTTTATATTGTATTTCAATTAACTATTAAATGCTTCACCATATTTCGATGTGAGGTCGAAAGAAAATAATGCTTTTATGGTTGACTCCTAGACATATAGGTACATAACCTCAAAATATTTAAGAATAAAAATTACCAGCATAGAAGTAGAGGTACTTACATTAAAATGGTCTTCACAAACAAAAGCAGTAGTATTTGTCGAAATATCGTCTTTGTTTCGACGCATAGCCTGCAACCACAATGCCCTTCTCTTAAGAGCATTTTTTCTTGCGCCACCAGGTAAAGTAACAAATATTTGGTCTGGAGTTTTGATAGACATTGATTTACACTCTGGAACAATGCAATACTTGGAATACAAAGTTTTTTTTATCCATTTTTATAGCTTTCAGAAATAAATTAGGTCACAAAAACTCAGAGCGTGATACACGTATAAGAACGTAAACAAATCGAGTGACGTCAACGGATGGGGCAGCCATCTTTATGACGGAAAATGCGTTTGGCGGACTTCCAAATTTTATGATTTATTAAGTAGTTTTAAAAGTAAAGTTTATATTTATTTGAAAAAATAGTCATGCAAGGTGTTAGGAGACCCCAACTAGCAAAATGGAATTCTAAGAGGACTGAATTGTTGTTTAACAGTCGAATAGCGTTGTTTTAAGGACTGTTTGTTTTTATTAAGCCTTTTGTTGCGATAATTTTGTTTTTTAAAGAAAATTGTTGTATTAAAAAATGATTCTATAGTGACTTTTACAATATATGCTAGCTATAACGATCATTTTTTTAAAATGATATAATACCTTATAAGCAAGTTTATACAATATCAAATATATCATTTTATAAGACGTTTATACCTATTGTATAAGAGTTCTATAATATACTATATAACTAACAGCTACAACATTATAAAATAGTTACTTAAGCTTGTCTTATTGAAGCTGTATAATGTTGTCTAATAAATATTGTATAGCATTCAATTGCGTTGCATTATAAAACACTTTTTAGTTGTATAGTGCCTAAATATTCTTTGTTATAAAACAGTTATCGTATACCGTTCCATTTCACAATAAAATATTGCTTAAGGCATTTCATTGGGATAAAATTGTTGTTTTATAAATCGCCATGTTTAAATAAGCAATTCTTGTTCCGCTATCACCGCCATTATGAGCAATTGAGTTGGAAACATGGAACTATATTGAAAAATGTGACTTTATCATTATTTAGAGAATTTAGAGAATATTGTGAAAAAATATCCATATGAAGTGATAAACTATTAAAATCATAAAAAAAGTATTTCAGAATATTCTATTTTATTATTATTTTTAAGTATCTACTTGAAACTTAACCAGAATTGAAGCGCTTCATTTTCTTACCAAATATATACCTATAATCTATCAGTAAAATTTGCGGCGCATCAAAATTTGTGCTATTAAACGATCCAAATGAAATTATAATTTTTACCATCGATGTCCGCCCAAGCAGCCCAAGTCGTTTTGATAAGTCTCCATTTCTACAAATGAAATGTATGATGCACGTTCAAATTGAAATATAATTTGATTGTGATATTCTACACTAACAAATGAAATGCTTTTATAAACTGCTAGATGACAAAATGTTTCCATTGTGCTCGAAATAACAGCATTATAAAAAATTATATTGCATTATACAACCATTTTGTGAGACCTTCACAGTGCCGCTTCAATCTCTTTTTATAGATGTAACAACATGACACACTATTGAATCATTTTATAGTAGCTGTATAAATGATTATAAAACAGTCGATTAAGAGTTGTATAAATGTGTATTAAACAGTCATATAAGAGTTGTATGAAGTTTTAATAGAACTGTTATACAACCAAACAGTTGTATAAAAATGGGCCCTTTTTAGTTGTATAAGGATCATTTAATTGTTTTGCAGACCGTTATAAGAATTTCAGTATCCCATAAGATATATCTTGTAGCTGTTTATACAAACCTTATAGAATTTAAATTGCTACTTGGGTCAATTCCCACCAATAGCAAAATTTATGCTTGTACCCTATTGTTATTATAAAATTATATTTATTTTGACGCTATTTATCCGTCACAGTCAGAACTAAATTGTTGTTCCATCCAAATGTTTCATTTGTCAAATTTCATTTTCATGTGGCAACAATTTTTGGATTGAAACCATATACGTATATTTACAATGGCGTCGCTAATGGTCGATAAATACCGCATAATCAAATAGTAAACATCATAGATAATAGGTAGGCATCTGACCCGTGGCGCTTCCTATGGCGAATTAATTGTTGGGGTGGCGCATTGAGAGCCTGTCGTGGAAGCTGTAATAGCTTTGACAGGGTTGTTGGTCATTGCTAAAAACCAGAAGATTCCTGTAATTTTGTGGTATTTGGCAGTAAATTCAATATGGTTTTAGTTTTAGCTTTATTACAGAATGGCTCAACTAATTGTTTGATTGAGATTAAATTAATATTAATCAAAATTAGATATCGCAGAATAATAATTATTCTAACGCTTTAAAAGTTTTGAAAAATATTTTTCATAGACACTGACCGTTTAACTAAGAAGCTACAACTACTTCCCGGACTATAGGCCCCGACGAATATTCAATTACACTTCAAAGTCACATTTTTCAAAACTTATAAAGCGTTAGAATAATTATTATTCTGCCATATCCATTGATAACGTGCTTTATTAAATACGACAATATTACTGTAATAATACTTCATCAATCAAAAAGTTAAATTAAATTAAATATCAAAAAATGGACCATATAATGCCCCAATTGGATAAAACAGTTGGCATCGTGATGGTAGTTTGAATTATTGGTAGTTAAATTTCACAATTTGTCTTAAAATTGTTTATTATATAATTATTTCATTGCAAAATGATTTTATTCTTTGTAATAATAATTTGTAATGAAATAATGTAAACAATTATTTCAATCTAGGCAGGTGATGTTCTTGGAGATCCATGTATAGAAAGAAGAAAAGAGATTCGGTTTGTGATTGAAGGCTATGGAGTACAGTTCAAGTCTTCAAAAATTTTAGCACAATCAACTAAGTCTTTAAAACTGTTGTCTTACTCCACCTGAAAATGGATGATAATGAACATAATGGATTTTTTCAGCTTTAAGAATAGCAATATTTTAGTATTGGCCATTCATAGAAACTTTTCAAATTTGTGTAAGCTTCCCAAGCTAACTGGACACGTCTGTTACAGCTAAATTGTTCCGGATATGCTGAAATTTCCTACATATACTTGTGGTACAAGCACGTATTGTATTTTATTTTTTCTCTATATTTCATTCATTTCAATATGTACATTTCAATATTATTTTGCTTCCTAAATATATAAAGTCGATTTCGTAGCCTCTCTCTCATTATTCACTTTTATAACCTGCCTGAGTGATTTAAAAAGGAAAATAGATTTTTTTCTTACACTGCATTTCACTATCTAGAGCGTACAATTTTATTTTTTTTCTCTGCACCAGACCCACAATCTTTTCCAATTCTAATGTCAACTTTTCCTAAACTAACCTTTTCCGTTGGCCCCAGTCAATTTTCCGCAGTTTTATGGTGAAGGATTTTCGTATCGATTACGAGGCCACCGTAGTCGTTATGGTTTCTTAGATATCCTTTAATTTATGTATCTTAACAGGTTTTTAAGGACTGATGACCCTTGCCGCTGATAATATTTACCAGATACAGTCGATTGTACACCGTGGCTGATTACACCCAAATAAGACCAAGTATTTTGGTAAACATACAGAAGACGATTTTTTCTAAACAACATTTTTCATTTAAAAGTATTTTCTCTTTTTTTAGGTTCTATTTCTATTATTCCAAAAATGCCGTACCTAAAGAAATATAAAGGGAGTAAAGAAAAAATTACTCATCTTGCCTGTTCGTAAAAATTGTATTAACATCTTCCAAAATAAAGCTTTTTTAGTCTCTAAAATTCCCAAGTAGTAACTCGTATGCTCTAATGAAGACAGAGAAAGAACTAACCGAAAGGAAAACATAAGAGTCTGGCAGGTTATCCCTAAAGTTGATATTTTGAATTATTAAATTATTAATTTCGTTTCTCGTTAATTCTCCGGTGTATTTAAACTTTTTTCTTAGCTCAAGCAACGAATAAGACCAGAATTATTTCAAGACTCTCCGTATCTATACATCACTTTATTCTAAATTATTTACATCAACCGTAAAAGGTGCTATGAAAATGTTTGATATAACTGTCGGTTTTGTAAAGTTGAAGCTGTAAGTTCAATTAATTCAAGGTTCTTGACAAAAACTCAATTAATACCGTTTAATATTTGTTGATTCCAAAATTCTGGGGTTGAATTAATCTCTAAGATAAGTAAACGCAGATTGCTAGATAGGTCACACAACTTTTTAAAGGATACACCAATGTTTGAACAAAGTCTCATTGAGGCGCTGCACTCTTCAGGGATTTTGAAAGAGATTACTTCGTGTTCTATACCAACGTGGTATCGGTTAATTTGTTTATTCTGCCTTTTTAAGTGTAGTATAAAATGCTGAATTTAATACATTAATATACCTAAGCTGTAACAAGGAGCTGTTTTAAACAAGCTTTTATTAGCTGCATCTGCATGTTTGTATGTGTGTTTGCAAGCGACTCCTAGACTCGATTTTCATCCACTTTAAACGAACAGGTTCAATTCAAACTTCGCACACTTGTCAAGGACCAATGACAATACTATATAGTAGTAAATATAGGGTGTTCCATAAAAAAAAACATAACTTTGATCTCGTATCGAGTTTGAAAAAAACCTTAAAAAAAACACAACTTATAGTAAATCTAAAAATTAATTTTTAATTTAAGAATACAATAATTGTCATTATGGTAATAGAGTGGTGTGCTCGATATCAGTTCCTACTAGTTCTATTCCGAAATGGAGAGCTAGACCCACTGTCCATATATCGTCGCGTCAGCGAGCATAAAGCGTATCATATTAAAAGTGACGATACACTTTCGCTCAAATTCTGTCCATGTCTCGTAGGAAAGCGGTTAATATACAATATATCTAGCGACGAAAAGAGTTTGCTTTGTACATTGCAGACATGTTGTACACCGCGCAGCATATGCTTAGCGATTGACAAGGCAGTACGAGAAAAGACGAGACAATAACGCTCTCTACGAATACGTGCCGACTCCGATGTCGATATCAATGATTTCTCCAGCTCAGAGCTGTCAGAGCTTCTGGACGGATGATGTCTACCTTATACTGATGAGGCGCAAATACGCCGAAACCGGCCTATAAGAGATATTGTCCTTTCGAATTGCAAACTAAAATGGTTGGTTATATCTTGCCAGGAGTAATGAAAGTGGTGCGAGAGAAAAACGGGATGAAAATGACATTGGTGAGGGTGGAATGGGAGAAAGCAGAAGCCTTACTAGGAAAACGAGAGATTAAGTTGGACTGGAATCGAGTAAATATTGTAGAGGTGAGAGAGGAGGGCAGATGTTTTGGATGTGGAGTGAAGGGACACCAGGTAGCGAGGTGTGAGGCAAAGGGTGTGGAAAAGATAAGGGAATGCTGGCTGTGTAAGAGCGTGGAGCACATGGCTAGGGACTGCCCTTCCTTTGTAGGATATGTGGGGAAAGGGGACACAAGCCAGGGAGACAGAATGTAGTAGGGGAAGGAAGGGAGTGGATGAAGACGGAGATGAGAAAAATGGGAGGGACCCTCTGGACCCCTCAGAAGGAACGAATTTGGGCAAATAGGAGTAAGGAGAGAGCAGACTTCGGGAAGAAAAAATATAGAGAATGGATGGAGGTTGTTATATACAAATAAATCTAGTGGAGAGCATTATTAGGGAAAGAAAAGGACTCGATAAGGCATGTGAGAGGTGCGAGTGATAGAAGGGAAAATATGACGGAGAGTGGAACGCCGCCCTCCTTGAAGTATGCTAGGGTAGTGACTCCGAGGCGGGAGTAACTGCAAGTTGGAGGTGGGTTTGGTTGGTAGGCATTCCCTTGGGGATGAGGCCAACACTGTCTGGGTACTGGTTAGGACCCATTCGAACATGAGACTCATCTCGGCCTGAAAAAAATATCTTGTAGATATACCAGCCCCGTTTAACTTTGGAGTGTAATTCAATGTCATTCATTTTATTCTTGAATTAAGGATTATTTTTCACTTCTTAGTTCGATCACCTATAAAGTTTCTTACCAAACGTTTCCAATGTTAATAATTTGATTTTTAAAAACCTATGTTTTTCTTCATTACATGACAAAGCTCTGACATCCACCTAAATTCGATAGGAAAGCCAAAAGCTTTCCACAATTGTAAAAACTCATGTGCACAAATGTAATCGTACCTTTTAGTTTAAACTTATTTATTCTGAAATGGAAACCTGTGAAATGTTATCCAAATGTGTTTCTCTCTTTGTCATTCATTTAATTCAGATCGAGAATTCATTTACATTTAAATAAAAAAAGCTGCTATCGATAGGTTCGATCTGAACTGAAATGGCTAATACATTGGGACTTCTTAAAAGTACGCAATTGTAATCAGATAAAAAATTTATAGCTCTTTTTCTTTCTTCTTATCAGTCCCCTCGCATTTTTTTCTGTTCTCTTGCAATAGGGAGTCTTTTACGTGTGCTATTCGCGAAAATGAGTAGATATTCGATGTAAATTTCAAAATCGAAGTCATGAGCAAAGAATACATTATTACGAGAAAGCTTTTTTATCAAATTGATTTGTATGGATAAAATTTTGTTCCATCCAGACATAAGATCAATTAGCTCAGTTTTCAGTTCACCAGGTGCATTTTTTCAATTCAGGTTGTTTTGCTCTTCAATTATTCTTGAACTATGTCAAGATAGTATGAAACGGAAAAATCAAAATCATTTTTTTGAGAAAATATTTCAACCCACGACAGGCAAGTCAAAAATTCTTCATTGTACATCTTGGTTGATGTCAATTTAGCACCTTACGTGTAAAGTTTTGTACAATCCAGACATAAGATCAATTAGCTGAGTATTTAATTCACCAGGTGCATTTTTTCAATTCAGCTTGTCTTGCTCTTCAATTATTCTTGAACTATGTCAAGATAATATGAAATAGAAAAGTCAAAATCATTTTTTCGAGAAAATATTTCAACCAAAGTCATGCAAGTCAAAAATTCTTCATTGTACATCTTAGTTGATGTAAATTTAACACCTTACGTGTAAAATTTTGCTCCATCCAGACATAAGATCACTTAGCTGAGTTTTTAGTTCACCAGGTGCATTTTTTTCAATTCAGGTTGTCTTGCTCTCCAATTATTCTTGAATTATGTCAAGATAGTATAAAATGGAAAAGTCAAAATCATTTTATCGGGAAAATATTTCAATTTACGACAGGCAAGTCAAAAATTCTTTTTTTTAATTCTGTTATTTAACGTCGGTCTATTTCTGTGACTGAGGCTAATCACCGACACCGGGAGCACTCTACCCCTAACCGGAAATTTTGGCGAACCCACTAGTGCTCCAGCCAGTGGTAGCGCTCTTTAACGAGCCCTACATCCATGGACTCGGGACCTCGGTTTTATGTCTCCTCCGAAAGAGGGCATATCTACATTATATCTCGTGCTCATTGGTATAATGCCTGCGAGCTGTGATATACGTCCGCTGCAGGCTGTACGATGGTTTTCCCTGGCATGGTCACCCATCCAAGTACTAACCATGTTCGACACTGTTTGACTGTAATTATCGCATCAAACGCGCTCCACTACAGTGCTGGGTCGTCGCCCGCCAACAGGCAAGTCAAAAATTCTTCATTGTACATCTTGGTTTATGTAAATTTAGCAGCTTCTGTATAAAATTTTGTTCCATCCAGTCATACGATCAATTAGCTGAGTATTTAGTTCACCAGGTGCATTTTTTCAATCCAGGTTGTCTTACTCTTCAATTATTCTTGAATAATGTCAAGATGGTATAAAAAAGAAAAGTCAAAATCATTTTTTTGAAAAAATATTTCAACCCACGACAGGCAAGTGAAAAATTCTTCATTGTACATCTTGGTTGATGTAAATTTAGCACCTTATCTATAATATTTTGATCCATCCAGACATAAGATCAATTAGCTGAGTTTTTAGTTCACCAGGTGCATTTTTTTATTCAGGTTGTCTTACTCTTCAATTATTCTTGAATTATTCCAAGATATTATAAAATGGAAAAGTCAAAATCATTTTTTCGGGAAAATAACTCAACCCACGACAGGCAAGTCGAAAGTTCTTAAGTGTACCTCTTGGTTGATGTCAATTTAGCACCTTCTGTATTAAATAACATCCAAACATGCGATCAATTAGCTGAGTATTTAGTCCACCAGGTGCATTTTTTTCAAATTCAGGTTGTCTTGCTCTTCAAATATTCTTCAAATCATTATTTCGATTAAATATTTTATTCCACGACAGGCAAATTAAAAATTCTCCATTGTACATCTTAGTTGATGTAAATTTAGCACCTTACGTGTAAAATTTTGTTCCATCCAGACATACGATCAATTAGCTGAGTTAATTCAAAGGTTTGATCAAACTTTTTGCAAATTATCAATGTATTGGGATAAGTAAAACCACTGTAAGCGTAAAAAAATAACCTGTGATATGTAGAGCTGGAAACGCAAAAATCCGTGTGACTAAACCGATCAAATTTACATGTAAATGAAATAGTTAACAGATACAATATCCTTCCGTCCGGTTATTATATAAAAACAGACATTTCTGCTTAATTTTTGAATTAATATGAGCATTAAAATTCATTGAATCGCCACACCGTGGTAATTCTATGCAAATTAAACAGATGGACTATGTTAATTAGATCCTTTTCTCCTATACTAACCATGTTTGAGCATGCAGTTGGTGAATTGCTGGGACATTATATAAGTAAAAGGCAATACAAATAAATCATAATATCTCACTGTACCTCTTTAGAAGATTAATGGGACAAATATTGTGTAAATTTACTATTCGCCTACTATCTCTGCAAAGTTTCATTTAATTTTTTAGCTTAACATGCAGTTTGAGTAGTATAAAATCCAAATAAGAATAAAGTTTCTCTTATCTTTCGTTTTGTGTATTGATCTCCTGATTAATATGTTTAAGACGTAGACAACTCTGTCCAAAATGAAACGTGGAAACAACTTACTTTTATCAATTGGAAAATTCTTAATGAATTCTGATAGTTAAAAAAGTTTGTAGCATCTGAACATTCGGATTGCTCCGTGGAATAATAATGGTTGTCTCAGGGCAGGAGGTCAAAGTTTCTTCATCAGTCCCCGAAACTACGCTGCACGTGAACGGAGCTCATTATAAATATTCACAAATTGATGTACTAGTATTACGAATTTTATTTTGATAAATTAAAAAGTGTGGAAACATCGTATACAATTAACGGTAGTATGTGCATTTTTGGATAAAAAAGGATATTTTGACAATACTCCTCATGATGCTGTCAAAAGAGCAATGCATAGAAGAGGTGAATACAGTACAATATCCAAATAGATCTCGGAACTGGTCACCACTAGAGTGGACGTGGACGAGCAATGACATTATCTCCATCTGTACAGTCAGAGAATATCCGCAGAGAGGAGTAGCATCCCCATTAATGTGGAGCTTGACGGTTGACGAACTCTTGTTTGACTGACCTCGGAATATCTTACCAAGGATATGCCTATGATATTGCCAAAACAGTCTGGGGAAAATTTGAAAACACCCTTTGTGACGTCGTACAAAAGGATCTGAACTAAACAAATAACTGGTTTAGGCAAAAATAAACTTGGTGGAATATTAGCCTTCACTAAGAAAGGGAGACTTAGCCTCAAAACCACTAAACTTGATGAGAGTGAAGTTGAATGGAGAACTAGGTTTGACTCTAGACAGTAAACTCCTGTGGAACAAACACGAAAAAGAGATTATATAGAAATCAAAAATGGCTCTAATGGTGTGCAGGAATTTGACAGAGAGAAATTGGGGTTGTAACTAGAAAATCCTGAGATTGATGTATACTACCTTAGTGAAACCAGTTATCACTTATGGAGCCATTGCGAGGAGTAGTAGAACTAGCTTATTGGCGACTATAGAAAATCTCTCCAAAGTTCAAAGACTAGCCTGTATATGCATTACATGAGCAATGAGAATTTGCTCAACGGCTGCCATGGAAGTGATTCTCAACCTTACAACACTACATATGGTGGTGGATAGTGTGACGGAAATAACAAGATGCAGAGAGGAAATCATTGAAAAAATCAAATCCTTACTTCTTAGAAATCAGAAATCCGGTGACATACTACAAGATGGTATAATGAAAAAATTATTTAAATAAGAAGGCATGGGATCCAAATACCATTACCAGAAATGGAAAGAATACCATTCAATGGTGCACAGACGTCTCAAAAGCTATAGAAGGATATGGGATAGGAGTGTACGGGCAAGTAAAGCTTGGGAAAAACCCTAAGTATCTTTCAAGCGGAAATTGACACCATAAGAAAGTGTGCCCAGATCAATATCGACAAAGGATATATTAGACAAAGGATTATCATAATGTTGGATAGCGAAGCAGTCATTAAAGCACTAAGTTCTTGTGTAATTAGTTCCAAAATGGTGTGGGAATGCCCTATAACCTTATTGTGGATTCCTGGGCACACTGGAATAGAAGGAAATGAAATAGCAGATGAAAGATGAATTAGCAAATAATGGGTCTGAAGAAAGATCTTTTGTGGGCCGAAACTCTTTTGCGGTATGAGCTCCAATGTAATATTGGATGGAATAAGCAAAGCTGAAAAAAATAGTGCCAGAGTGGGCACCTAAAAAAGCTCAAAATAATGGGAGAAGAATTTAGATTCTGTGACATGGAGAAGAAACCGCCATCGACCTACTTGCGAATTACAGAGCAGCTCACACAACTACGACACAACACCTAGGAGATTATTGGATAGGAGAGGGACATTTACCCAAGTTAAAGCCTGTAGATATCCTGAAATTACTCCGGGAAAAATCACTAAAAGAGCTACTAGCTTACTAGAAGTAAGAGAACACAATATGCAAACACATGCATACATAACGGTGAAATTATCCTTTATATAAAAAAGGTTCAAATAGAATATCATACTGACACCTTTTATCAAATGCTACATGTATCACTTCAATTTTTTGGCGTTAAGGAAATTTTTTCTGCTTTTTTTACCGAAAAATCAAGTCAGATACTCGTTTAAAGAAAAATAAATTGCATGCTGTAAAGGAATGATTAAGACTCTATTGGAAATTTCGGATTTGGAACTCTGACAATAGCTTATATTTAACCGTATTGGAGGGGTTCTTAATGAAAGCTCTTGACCCCCTGAGAAGAAATACGACCGTAATCAAGAGGTCCTTTAATGCGTTACTCGATTGAAGGGCATTACCCGTTCCTTTTTTTATTTGGTTCAGCCGATCACTATACAAGGGAATATTCTTATAATATACTGTAAGAGGTCGATTAGACACAAAAAATAGACAATATTGACTAATCTAGTATCGCCTTTATTCGTTAATCTAACGTTGTAAAGTAGCAATAAGAAAATTGTTCTCTTCTTAGCACAAGAAGTCGTAACAAGGTCTGACCAGTCTTTTCGTCAACGTCAACAAATAAACAGCATGAATAGAATTTGGAGAAAACTTGAGAATGACAGAAAAAAAAATTATTTCACAAAACTTCAATTGTTTACGTTTAAAAAAGAATGGTCACAAAAAATATTAAAGACAAAAATGGAGAATTGCTAACGGAAGAAAACGAACTAATGGATATATAAAAAACTTCCAAGACCTATTAGATGAACAGCAAACAGAAAAGGAAAAAGTAACTAACAAAAAATATAAATAGTGAATATATAAATATAGACGATCTACAAGTTGTCCGAACCAAACATGAGCCCCGGAAAATATGCGAACTAAAATAAGGTCATCGCAAGCAGCCAATGTTAACGATAGTCCATCAGTAATTGTAAAATATAATCGAAATAATATGACCGAGTGATTTCATCAACATACATCATTTTATTCATTCTGTATTAGTGTTGTCAATGCGAGGATGATTATCCGATTTTTAGACAATTTCACTAATTTGGATCCAATAGTTTTTCGAATATTTTGTAGAAGGGATATATAAAATGGCTATTGTTTTTGGGGATTTTCCATATTGACTGGGTGAAACACTAATGTTTGAGCACCAATGAAACAATACCTGTTGGGCGCTAATGAAACAATTACAGTTTAAAGTTGGATGATGATGAAAAACTACGTTTTTAAAATTAACAAAAAAAATGATTTTAGGTTGTATTGTAGGTTCTTGCCTAACTAACCACTTAAATTTGGTAGCAACTAGGCCAGTTCGCAGGACTTAGTTACTAATTGATCTTAAGCAAAAAAATTAGAAAAGAAAAGAGAAGGCAATTTTAGGGCGCCACTAATTTTCTTTCCTAAAAGAAAATTAGAAACAAAATCAAATTTAAGAGTTAGCTAACTTTAATCTGTTAAGAGAAAAATGAAAAAATACGTTTCTGTATAATAAATAAAACTAAAGAAGTAAAATAATGTATATATTAAATTCCAATTACAAACAAAATAGGTTAGTATGATATAAATAAAAAAATACTTAGAGTATAGACTACTTTTGAAGATGATGTCGATGGAGATATTATCCAGTACAGCTGGAGAAATCTGCAACTTAGCCTGGGACTGTGTTCTTCCACTATTGACTTATTGTAGTTTCACCATGATATCGCTTCTGGCAGGTTTAAAAAAAACTTTTTGTCTACCAGGCACTGCTAGTTTTCCAGGTACTATTAATTTATCAGGTACTACCAGCCTTCTAGGTATTGTGCCCCAGAAACTGTGCAGTAATCCAGATACTCAAGTAACAAAAGCAGGAAGGATTTTAAATTTCAACAAACTAAGTTTCACGTGGATTACTGCACAGTTGTTGTATCGTCGACAAACGATGAGAGAAGCCCCGCCGGGACCTTCCTCATTCTTCTTTAAGGATCATTTCAAATTTTAAATTTCGCGGTAAAATACATTAAGAATCCTGATTTTAGGTTTCGTAGTTTATTCCACCACGAATCAGAAAAGAGAAATAATTTATTAATTATTTGAATGACAAATTTTTTGGAAATATTTATAAACCATTCCACCAAAAATCAAAATCCTAAAATGATTTTAGCAATTATTAATACCTGAAATGTTAACTTACAAAGTTAACGTTTCATGGGGCCGAAGACTTTATTTAGATAACCAATGTGTCCTTTTGGTAATTTTGACAAATTCTGATAATTTGAATAGTAAGTTCGGGTTATTTTCATTTTTGCATCGGCAACACTGGACTATAACCAGTTCATATTTTGATGCTTTCCATAGAAACTTGACCTTTCTTTTTCATGACATTAATACAGTTATGTAATTTGAAATCAAAGACATTTAGGGCAAACGGTATTTTTAGTTTTGGTCCAATATAAATTTTTTTATTAATATTTAGAGTTACATTTTTAGCAAGTTTGACTTTGTTTACATATCTAACAGTTGACATTTGTGGTATCGATATTTGGTTATCGATTCAAAATATCGAATTGTTACTACAAAAATACAACAACAGCGACATGAACACGCCCACCAGGGCTCACGTTTGCTTCTGCCAACTGTAACAGAAGTACGAGCACTTGGAAACGGTAATGCTCCAGGGTATGGCAAATTAACAATCGAGATGTTTGAAAACCTGGGACAAAAGATAATGAGCATGAAATAACTATCTAATACCTGATAAAAATGAGCACTGATACCATTGTATAAGTTGTAAACAATGCTGATACTAATTTATAACAAGCACAATTGTAATTATTATAGAGGAAATGTTTTTTTTTCCACTACTAGCTGTGAAGTTAACAATTATTGCTTCTTCTAGCCAACTGAGAAGTTGAATTTCTCTATTAGTGGTTAATGATTTTCTATTATTATCCTAGGTCAATAATGGACAAATTCAAATATTTTGAGAATTCGGGGATAGTAGTTCAACAAAAACTTGTGCAACATAATTTTGTATACCCAGAAATTGTCTTTAACACCAACCGCAGCAATGGAACTAATTACTGGACCTGCACGTCAAGGAGGTTGCGTTAATGGCCATGGTACGATTGCGCACGGCTGGTGTAAACCCCGAAGTAGGAGTGGGCCAATTGAGGTTAAGCCTATGGCAGGAAGCGCTCACTGCGCTACCTCTGCTGCAGGCAGCCAACGATGCAATTGAACCCAGGTTTTTGTTTAACAAACCCTACAAAATTCAAATAAAACAGAACACAGAGCCAGATGCTGCAAATGCAATACGCATATATACAGATGGTTCAAAAATGAAAGAAGGCTCAGGATGTGGAGTTTACTCGAGAGCACTAAGCCTAAAGATTAAGTGGGGAATGGGAAACAATACCAGCGTGGTTCAAACAAAACTGGCTGGTATCTCAATTGCCACAAAAGAACTAACCAGAAGAGGAATTTCTGGCAAAACATAATAATCTGCACTGATAGTAGACAAGCCCTATTAGCCTTGAACAGACAACGTGTTATATCGAGGCTAGTACTAGAGTGCTACCAAGATTTAGCTGACGCCTCGGCAGATAACAATATTATCTTGAGGTGAGTTAAAGGGCACGACAGGAGTAGAGGAAATCGCATTGCTGATTCTTTAGCCAGGGAAGCGGCTGGACTAAAAATTCTAGGACCCAGTGACACCTACGGCCCAACGACTTCGACAATTGCGGAACTAGCCAAACGTTACACCCATGCTCAATCCCTCAAGAGATAGGATAGAATCAAAGGATGCAGTCTGGCCAGGATCACCCTGGGCGACCCTGGGAAGCTGGCGCCGAAGAAATATTTGGCAATGACCAGGAAAAACCTACGTTTAACAGTAGGATTTCTGACTGGTCACTGTCAACTAAGGAAACACCTCCATACTATGGGGCTAGTGAACACACCTCTATGCAGGATGTTTGAACAGGAAGATGAAACTGTCAGGCATGTCTTATGCGAGTGTCCGCAGTTATCGTCAATAAGAGAGTGTGTGTTCGGTGAGTCTTGGCCTACACCTGCCGATATAAAGGAGATGTCTCCTAGTGACCTGTCCACCTTCTTGCATGAGAAGGACGGGATGGACAATGACCTAGGAGGACAACTCCTCGGAAGAATGTACAATGGGTCACATGTGGCCTAAGTGCTGTGAGCCTACACACTCACCCTCCCTACTCTACAGATACAGATACGGCTTGAAAAAATTGATAACTGATGGTTGTATTTCAAGTTTTGGATCATGCAGAATTTTTTGTGAAGTACAACTTTTTTTCATAAAACCAATAATACATTTTTTTCCCATATTATGTCTGTATATTATTGTCTATTTGATTCAGAATATCTATTTCAGTGCCTCCAAATATAGATGATTCATTGAGCAGCGGCGATGTAATTGTCAGAGAAGGCGCCAACGAGACGTTAACCTGTAAAGCTACCGGATTTCCTACACCTAGCGTTAAATGGAAGAGAGACGATAATTCCAAAATTACCATAAATAAGACTCTGCAAGGTAAGCCTTATACATTTTTTTCTTATACAGTGCGTCCATAAAGTAAGGCATATATATTCAGTATTAGCCAAACCAAGATTTCGATATTTTATTTTACTATTTTTTTTAGTATATTTCGCTTAATTTAAAATCTACATTATTATAAAGTATTAAGTAAATGAGAGATAAAGTTTTTGACGTGAAAGGGAAATATTCAGTGATATTTCACCTTATTCTATTGCCGTTTTAATTTTCAAGCAGGTCTGGAGGCCAGGTTCGAGTAAGTCTTCTTGTGGTTGGGCCGTTGTTGAAAAGCTCTTCTACTAACTGATTTGTATGATGCACAGTTTGTTCTTTGTATGACGCCGTAGCTTGATGGATTTCATCTCTGATAAAAGGAATCTTTAGGTCGTCATGCAGTGTTTGATTACTGACATACCATGGTGCATCCGCTATCGACCTTAGCAGCGTTGACTGCAATCTTTGGATGATATTGAGCGACGTTGGTTTTACACACCCCCATAGATGGAGTCCATAAGTCCAGATATGTTCGAGTATCGTTTTATATAGGATTTTATTGTGGAGAGAGAGTTTTGATCGTCGACCTAGTAACCAGTAGGTACATATGTCAGAACTTAATGTCAAGCTGTTGTCTTTTCATTTTTATGTGTTTCTTTCATGTTAGACGTTGGTCCAGATGGATGCCAAGATATTTTGTCTCTGATGTTGTAGGTATACACACATTATCCATCCTTACAGGTGGGCATGTGTTGTGACGCGTGGTAAATGTTACTTGGACTGATTTTGTCTTGTTTAGTTTAGTTTGCCATTGTGTGTACCATTTATTGAGTAAGTTTAGGTGGTTTTGCATATTTTGAGATGCTGTTGTAGGGTCTTCGTCTACTGAAAGTATCGCCACATCGTCGGTAATTACTATTTATTAAGAGAATAATTATTATATTAAATTATTCAATGTTCTTTGTTTTTATTTGATATAAAATGTATTTGACGTAATACGTTTTTTAGATCTTGAAAATGAATATGTTATTATTCCAAAGGACACTGTTTTATTATTTCCTATCTTAATTTTTTCTCTCAAGAAACAAACTTCCAAATTGATCGGTCGTAGTTAGAATATTTGTCAATTTAAAATGTGTATCAAAAAATATATAGGATATTGGAATTGATCGATTTATTAGCTTTCCAATTTATATCCGCACAATGGAAACAAATTATTGTATGGAACGTAAATAGTAACTCTATTATATCACCAACGATTTGATAGAAAAGCGACAATCTATATTTGCTGCTATTAGTAAAAAGTTATTTTAATGTAAATATAAATGTTGTCTTTGGTGTACCTACACAATATCTTCTCTACAACCACATTAAATATTGAAAGAAATACAGTAATTTATAGTTATTTTATGTAAACCTTGAACAGATAAAGCTTACAATATGAAAATCATTAGAAAGGGCGACGATCCAGCACTGTAGTGGAACGCGTTCAATGCGATAATTACAGTCAAGTAAGGTCGGACATGGTTAGTACTTGGATGGGTGACGACCATGCCAGGGAAAACCATCGTATAGGGCCCGTACAGCCTGCAGCGGACTAGCATATCACAGCTCGCAGGCATTATACCAATGAGCACGAGGTATAATGTAGATATGCCGTCTTTCGGAGGAGACGTAAAACCGAGGTCCCGAGTCCATGGATGTTGGGCTCGTTAAAGAACGCTACCACTGGTTGGAACACTAGTGGGTTCGCCAAAATTTCCGGTTAGGGGTAGAGTGCCCCCGGCGTCGGTGATTAGCCTCAGTCGCAGAAATAGACCGACGTTAAATAACAGAATAAAAAAAAAATCATTAGAAAAATAAATTGAATGTATAATTAATTGTAAAATTTGAACAATTTTGTATTGAATCCTCAGGTAACAAATTTTCGGTTGCAGTTCGAGCCTTTTCGATAATATCTGGAGGAGTATTTTCAATGTCCGAATTGGACATCTCAAAAGATAAATTATTTTGATCTTGGCTCATAATTCCTAAAATAATGCTTAAAAGGTTAATGTTTTTATAATCAATAAATTAAAATAAATAGTTTACTTAGTTTTGATTTGAATTTAAAAATTGTACACCAATAAGAAATTCACTATTAGGTTGAATTCTCAAAGAAAGTTGACAGGTCATAGGTAGCTTTGTTTGACATTTCGGTGCGGAAAAGTGCCATAGCGTGTACTTTTCGCAATACTTTTCCAACGGTTATCAAGAGAATTAAGAAAAGGCCTGCTTTGCGTATAAAAATTTGTGTAGAGAAGCGTGTTTTGCATAGTGGTTGTAGGTAAAATAGTATACACCACACGGGCAGAAAATTGATGAGAGCCCTGAACTTCACTCCATGATGCACAGTGCAGGAATCTGAAAATGTCTGCCCTTGTAGTGTAAAATATTAATACACAGCACCACGATGGTAGCGAAGTTTCCTGTAAAAATGTCGTATTTAGTAAAACTCTAGATATCGAAGAGTAAATGTAGGTATTATTCTAACGCCTTAAGTTTTGAAAAATAGTTTTTTATTCTTCGATATCTATAGTTAAATTTTGATTTAATCAATCGACTTGTGTATACTCGATTTTTTTTAATCCTATCAGAATTTTCTGTTACCTATCTGATCTAATGTGATCATTCAGCCATTTTAATCTAACTTGAGTTACTAGCTTCTTAAAATAAAAGCATCACTCTTCAGTCGTTCCTAAGACTTTAATATAAACAGTTATACTTGTGTGAAGAAAAATTTATATGGCCTACGGTCTTGTGACATAACTGCAAATCGGAAGCAAGCTAAAAGAAGTTTACAATCCAATTTGATAGCAAATTCAAATAGGAAATCGCCCTAGTTGGAGACAGTATTTTCGTTCGAATACCATACGTGGATCCAGGAAGATTAGCATCATGGAAAGTAATGGCAGTTGTACCGGGTGGGCAAATAATTACGGCCGTCGGCCATATCTAAGGATCGGATTATAGTACAGTATCGGGAAAGATTTTATGGAACTTATTTCAGATTTGTTGGTCCAGCGCTAGAGGACGTTACTATTTTTCCGGGCATTATTGTGTGTACACTTAGATATTTTAGTTAGCATTATGTGGAGGATCTCGTTACTTTCTGTATGATATTTTCATTAATTTAAATCTATTTGTTCCAGTTAACGAATGGGAAGGAGAAAAAATTGAACTTACGAAAATATCCAGACTAGACATGGGGGCGTATTTATGTATAGCCAGTAATGGTGTGCCTCCAACTGTCAGTAAAAGGATCAAAGTCAGCGTGGACTGTAAGTAATATTCATTAATATATTATTGATTGGTAATTAAAAAGTCACAAACTAATGATGCTCGTTTCACTTTTCATATTCGTAAATGAACTCATTGATCTTTTTCTCACTCCCTGTGATGAATTCTAGTTACTGAATCCAGTAACAATACCACTTCAGCGCGTCAAAAGGTGAGTAACAGCGTTGAGTTTGAATGAAGGTAATGAATTCAATTTGAAGGAAGCCACTTTCAGAAAATCCACTAATTAAAATGACGTGTTTTGAGTGAAAAAGAAAAAGACCACGATGTAGTTGACTGAATGAAAACTCGTATTTTCCATGATTTCAATCAAAATGGAAGCAAAGCAAAAACAATAAACAACACGAGGAATAAGCATTGTGTAAATAAATATAAAAAACGAAACTGAGATATACGTTATCTTGAGAAAGTACCTGGAATTTGCTGTATAAAAAGCTCGCTTAAAGAAATGGATAAGCTGGGACAACTGTCCTTTATACTGTCGCGGAGTTTGACCACCATTTGTCATTTAATTTATTCACAGTAGGTACATGTTTTGTGATTTTTACAATGGATAAAAATATCGACCAAAAAATATCTCTTTGTATCGTATCTCAGGGGCGGATCCAGCGAGAGGCGATGGGGGCGAATGAGCTTTGGTATTTCCATATTTTTGAATCAATATTCCTCTTCCAAATTTTAATTTTCTGTCATAATTAAAACCATTATCACCTAACACCAAATGCGTTTGCTGGTATTAAATTTCGTAAGTTCCGTTGAAGTATTTAAAGGTACTATCTCACCAATCGCTCCTTGTGACATGTACGTCTAGGTTCACCCCTGTCGTATTTAGAATGTAGCGTGCCAACGATAATAGTATTGTGGCTTAACTTGAATCGACTTTATCAAAAACACGTGTCATTGAGGCGATCAAAAGAGATTTATCTCGCTGTGGCCTTTCATCAAAGTATTCAACTGAAATAAACATTCCTAAGATTACCGAAATGGTGACTGAAAATCGTCTTGTAAGCCTCAGAAAGGTAGCCACTGAAGTTTATGAGTCTCACAAATGAATTCGTATCATCTCTACATTCATAAAGGCAGCGGTACCACAGGTGGCCCGATATGGCCAGATCTGGCCCTTTCTAACCCTTGAGAAATCGGCTGCTTGCAAATCACTTGAAGAGTCGGGTGGGGTCTGTGAGACCCAGTTTTTATTTTGCAGAATATATTATAAAATAATAAAATAAAACTATTTTATACGCAAAATATCTTTTTTTATTTCATTTTTAATACGTCTTAGCTATTTTGAATCCAACAATAAAATAAAAAACGTTTCTTAATAAAATACGAAAAATAGGTTAACAAAAATGCACTTTTCTTACATTTAGTAGAAAAAACCCTAATCCTCACTTCAATTTTCAATGCATTCTTCGCACATCGGACGAACATGTTCTAAGCATAGCCATTTTTGGTTATGAATAAAAATACTTACTTCATGTGAATTATATTATAAAAAAACAGGAAAACAAATTCACTTGTCGAAGCTACAAAAGTTACTTAAATGGTCGGGTGGGGTCTGACAGACCAAACATGCAAATAACTAGCGAACTATTGGACACTAACGCACACGCCTTGGTTCACTAATACTCGACCTTCGGACGAAAAGGTACTGACAATTGCGACGCGCTCCGATATAAAACAAGAGTGGTGTACGAGAACGAAATGGCTGCTGGTCCCACAGACCCAGCCCGACCACTCAAGGGTTGACAGAGTGGCTCTTTGGCACTTGGCACCTCTCTTCGAAATCTGGCCCGTTTTTCCCGCCTGTCCATGTCCATTGTGAACTGTTTCTCGTTCCTGTCTGACAAGTCTGACTGAACTGAACACAGCCTTGCTGCTTGCTTTTGTTATTAGAGAATTAAAAAGAAGAATTTGACATTTTAGATTTTATGGTTGAGTTATGGTTGGGTTGGAGTTTGGTCATAGAGAAATAATAAGTGTTTCTCTATGGGTTTGGTCCATAGAGAAATTTCTCTATAGTTTGGTCCATGTTTGGTGACTTTGGTGTTGTTGTGTTGTGTGATACAAAATTATCAGTTCAGAAACTAAAATGGAGTAGTTTAACACGAGTTCTGCTTTTATCCGTAAAAAATAGTTGGCCCGAATTCCGAAAATCAAATCTGGCCCTTTTTATACGTAAAATTTGGCCCGGAATTTGCACAGCCTGTGGCAACACTGCTAGCTGGTGATGATATACAAACCAGACAAGCTTCGGAATAACATCTTCCAACTGAGCCGAAGTTGAAAAAGCATGTGAAAGTTAATCAAAAGTATATCAATCTTGTCAGAAGGTGAGACAGTATAATATATACATAATTATAGTTATTTGATCGCTATGAACCATTTTAAAGAGAAAAGTTGTCGAAAAAGATCAGATTTGAGGAGAGAAAACTAATGGACTTTGCATCATGATAATGTACCATTTCAAGCTCAAGGTTATTATCGCGAACTAATTTCTAGCCAATAACTCAAAAACACAACGACCACCATATTCCTCTGATAGGACTCCGGCCGACCTTTTTCCATTTCAAAAACTCAATTTATCACTTCACCCGTTCTCAATTGATAGAACAGACAAAAGAAAAAACGCAGCGAGTACTGAATTCGGTTCCTAAAACTGCATTTTTAAAAATGTTTTGGTGGTTGTATTATTCGTTGGTCAGGTGGTTTATTTTGGAAGAGTCTTACTTTGTATGCGAAATAATAAACTTGAATATATAATTCATATTTTGACATAGTAGTACTACCAAAATTAGCGGTTTCTTCATTTAATTTGACGTTTTGTAATTTAGTCTGCGCTCATTAAACTTGTGTATTTGCAGTTTTCAGATTGGTATATGTCAAGAACAAATTATCCTGTGTCTGACAAGTAACCGTAACCACTGCTATGCCAACACCTTACATGATTTTTGAATGAAGAATATGATATCTAGACAGATTCGATCATTTTTCTATTTTCGTCACTTTACTTTTTCATGTATTTTTTTGGTTGGTTCCTATTTTGCGGCTCCCATTTCCCCAAAAATTGTCCTCTACATCTCTCGACTACTTAAAGCCGTTTTTTGTGCCTCCCATTTTTCTCAATACAACCGCAAATATCTATGAGCTCAAAACGATAGAGAGAGAGAGAGTTTTATATAGTGTAATGTTTTATTATTTATTCAATGGTTATTATTTTATAATAAAACTGAAGATTGTTATAACACATTTATTGGTACAGTTGACGCATTCATTTGAATATTCATATCAGCATGTAGACTCCATTTCATATAAGAAGTAGCCACGTGAAGTTGCAGTCATATACGCGTCAAATGGCGCCATATTTTAAAATTGACATTCAAATCATTAGCGTAACGTTTTCACTTTTTGTAGATTAACACAATATTAGAATCTATCGACCTTGACTGTGGATGATTCTTCCTTTAAGACCAACAAGTTTTTTAGGAGGCATTAGATAGAATAAATCACACAACACTCACAGATAATGTAGCTAAACGCATTCAGATATTTAAAAATAAAAAAGATTCTACAGCAAATGTCAATAATAAAAGGTAGAACGTGTCGCGGGACACACGGTAGGAACTTTAGTTCCTTTTAAGCAGAAATTATGTAATACATCTGACCTTATAGATAAACAATTTGTATATTCCTCGGTGGTCGAGTAGTAAGCAAACCAGACTCTCACGCAGTAGACCCGGGTTCGATTCCCCGTGAAGAAGTTTTTTTTATTGTTAATTTTATTTTTAAATAATTATTCTGCTTGATATTAATAACGACAACGTTTGAAATATTTAGCAGAATATTCATTATTTTAGATAATGGTACGGTACCCTTCATGAGGGAGTCCGACTGGCAACATCTACTTATAACAGCATCGTATATTTAAAAGGGAGACCGTAGCATTATACAAATTGGACATTCAAGAACTGTACGTTTACCACAAACAAATTAGTGGAAACATAAAATTGAATTGTTAAATTTTCAATTTGAAGTTATATTACAGTTTGTAGAAATTTTTATTTTCTAGATTTTTTCTTAAGTGGGTCGTAGAAAAAATATGCTGTTCGACTCGTGTGGATTGTCCATATCGCACTTGAACAATTGAGCACTCCGCCTACGGCGTCGTGCTCAAACTTCGTCCTCGTGCGATATGGCCGTCATATCCACACTAGTTGCAAAAAAAACTAATTCTAACAAAATATACCCTTTTACATTTTAAAACAACCTGCCAAATGTCAAATCAATTTATCCATCCATTTTAAAGTTATCGAATTAAAACATTCAAGTTTTCAAAATTTCAACACCCTGTATTTCGAAAAGTAAATGAGCTAGACCCCTTAATCCTCATATCATTTTGTCCAATTTTAGGAGAGAAATCTACATGCAAACGTTGCAATTACCCTTAACGTTCGAGATGTCTTTTTCGCGATCGTATTGAAATAAATTCCGAATAAAATAATTTAAATTTCTTCGAAATGAACGAAATGTCAAAAGTGACATTTATACTTCTTGGTCAGTTTAAAATATATTTTACATTTTGGTGAAATTGTTTTTATGCTATTTATTACTTTTCGACGTTTGAACGGTAAGTAAATCACTTACTGACGTGTTAAATTTAGAAACCAGTAAACACAACCTACCGTCCTGACAACCGATGCTGTAAATAAACAAAAAAGATCAATCGCGCAAAAAAAAATTATGAAAATAATAGTAAAAATTTATCCGAACAAATTCAAGTAGATCACTAGCACTGCGAATACCAGCTTTGCATAGAATTTTAATATAGCATCGGTGGTTCAGTGGTAGAATGCTCGCATTCCACGCGAGCGGCCCGGGTTCGATTCCCGGCCGAAGCATATGAATCGCTTCTTCGTTAACGAGAGAGAGAGACTCAGGAGAGAGCAAACGCACGCAAGCAAGGCACATAACCAAGCAACGTAACATAACATAACGTAACGTAACGGTCAGATCTTTTGCGTCGCGACCCCCGGTCGCTCAAACATAACCTGACGTAAAGAACTAAAGTTCCAAAATTTCTGTCGTCATGAAACATTGTTTGTAACGCCAATGGCATGAAACGGTCGTTACGAGGCGACATAGATAAACAAGACCGATTTTGGTTTCTGCGCAATTCAGTTGGCAAACTTCACGTGGCTTCTTCTTATGTGAAACGGAGTATAACTATTCAATGTCAATTCAAAGTGTGTGTTTGGGCTCGGCATCCACCCTATATATTACGCAAAGACTCTCTAATTTTCCGAAGCGCCTTGTTGACTCTACTTCGCAGTTCTAGAGTGTTCGGGAGCAATATTGGTTCGTTTAGTTAGCATAGTTGTATATGGGTAGTCAAAGGATTGGCATTGTTTTACGTTAAAACACCCTATATATTCACCCTGCGGAAATGTTATATTTTTTTTCATGTTGGCGTTTACGAGTGTTGAAGATATTATATGTCAACTTAGATTTCCATAAAAGACTTTATTTAAAGTAAAAAGAAAATGTTGCTTTTTAAAAAGAGAAAGAGCTACCACATTAAGTGTATTGGTGTTTGTTATGGTAAACATCTATTTATGAAAAAAATTAACAACCTCATACCTTGACATAATCGATATCTCAACACTATTGCCAAGAAAGATTTCGAAGGTCGATACAAGGTAAAATCTCTTTCGTGAGAGGCAGCCTGACATGCAATTGATTACTATTTAAATTATATAAATGCAAAATAGACAGCGAAAAGAAAATGAAAGGTGGAATAGAACATAGAAAGATCACTTGGATTTATCTCCGGTTGAAATAAAAACACGGATATATATCACCTCCTTTAATTCGAAAGAATCAGCATAATTTGTTTCCAATAGCAACAAATCGGACATTCATAAGCAATAGTTATTCACTTAATGTTTTGAAAAAGTAGAATTAAATATTGTTTATACTCTAGAGCCAAAGCTAATATTTAATGAAGACAATTTTAGTAACATATAAGGTTGATAGAAGCTTTTCCGTAGAAAATATTTGAGTTCTGGGATAGAGAACCTGCGTGACCTTGCTAATTAGATACTAGCGTCCATGGTGGCGAAAATTAGCATCTACTTTGTGAGATAAATTACTATACGAAATATGTAGAAATTTTCAAATAAAAGAAAATGTCAACACTTATTATTTCCGAAACAGTTGAAGATATTAGGTATAGGAAATTGATACATGAATTTTGTCATTCAAAATAAGAAGGTTGGTATTGGCCACTGTCTCATGACACAGCCTATATATTTTTTTTTTTTAACAAAAATACAAATCGACGTGTCCAAGCGTTTTTCCCAACAGGCCCTCATTTATTCGTTATCAAATCTATTCCATTAGACTGTTCCACACTGTATATTATTCGATCAGCTCCACAAATTACATTTTTCTACAGTCACATTGAAAAGTAGGCTTTTTCGCTTGCCATTGACAACGAAAAGTTGACGTTTCTTGAGGGAGTTACTTTACGCTTGCCGAGCTTAAAAAAATGCAAAAAGTTCGTTGCCCATAACAACCGATACTACAATTGTTATTTATGTATTAAGTGCGAAAACTGAGGAATTATTGTTCGAAAGCGAGGGTTCCTTGAGAACAATAATTTCACTTTTAGCTCGCTATACATATTGTTAATATAAATTATTATTAATAAATTTATACCTCTTATTTCAAGATTTTCAAGTACCTGTCAAATACACACTCCCTAGCCTGGTTGCTCTATGATCCCCACTGTCACCGTCAATACAATTGTGTTTGTAGTACCGGTTGTAACGGGCAACGAGCTTTCTGTAATTTTTTACGCTCGGCGAGCGTAAAGTAACTCCCCTCAAGAAACGTTAACTTTTCGTTGTCAATGGCAAGCGAAAAAGCCTACTTTTCAATGTATTGACAGTAACAGTGGGGATCATAGAGCAGCCAGTATAAAGTATTTGACAGGTACTTGAAATAAGAGGTATAAATTTATCAACAATTATTTATAATATATATTCAAGTGATTGTAGAAAAAATGTTATATGTATTGCGAGCTAAAAGTGAAATTATTGTTCTCGAGCAATTAACCCTCTCCGCTGAACCCTTGCTTACGAACAATAATTCCTCACTTTTCGCTCTTGATACATAAATAACTATTGCATCGTCAGAAGTGTATTATATACTTACTTACAATTATATAACTAAACAAACACTGAAAAAAATTTTATAATAGTAATTTTCATCCTAGTTATATCAAAGCTACAATGGTTGCATGAACGATTGATTATAAAGTACATATATGTAAGGACAGAAATAAAGGCATCATAATTTAAACCATCAGTCAGTAGTTCACTTAGGTCGATCGTGAACGTTCTGTATATTAGTTGGCCATTGTGCAGCCTGCATAATTTCTAGCCGTAGCTGGGTCCTTGCCCCTCCATTGTAAAGTTGACAATTCAAATTGCTATCCTGCTTGCTGCAATACAATACAATAGATACCAATTTATGCTACCGACTGTATCCGTGTAAACAATATACTTCACTACATTACTCGAATAATAAAATCCGAAATACCAAAATGTTTTATCTCTTTCATAAATCAAAATTGCATATCAAGCATTTTCGTTATGTTTTTAAAAGGTCGGGATGATTTAGATTTTTGCTCGTCAAGCGGATTACACCTGCTTTTTTATTGTTTAATTTGAAGCGCCATGCACTTAACTAAAAAAATCTCATAAAAATTACGTTTTGATATCGTTAACTCAAGGCACAAATGGTCCCGAGCTTTAATATTTTATGTGTACAGTAAAGTTCGCTAATAAAAAGTGTATGCTGCATGCAAATGCTACAGAAATCAGAGATTGGCGGTTAAATTATTTCGTGAAGCTCGTTACTCGATCAAAAAGAAAGAATAGCTACCTGTAATTTTAAATAAAAGGCACATAAATGAAAGATTGATGTCAAAAAAAGGTGAATGATTACCCACACCTTTAGGATGCGAACGTTTAAAAAAATCCACCCAACAAAGATAATGAAGCATTTTATTGAAAATTTGAGATAATGAACAGTAAAATAAGCGAATTCAGAAAAAACAAACAGATGTACCTAGTCATTAACTATCTCATCCGTTGACAAAATAAATCTAGAGACTAAATATTTTATTCTTAAAAAACATAGGTAGTACAATATGAGTTTAGTTTTACATTTATAAAACAAATTGTAATTGGTGATGAGACATGCATCTACGAGTTTAACATGCAAACCAGTCAATAAACTTGTAGGTAACTGAAACGTGAACTTTGCGTTCAACCTTTCAGCTTTTATTTTTATCAATGAATTTCTTCAGAATTTTGTTTTTTTGTAGAATAGTCTATACATATTTCCTAAAAATATTGCATTCGAATAATTAATAAATTATTTCACTTTTGTGATGGAATAAACTAATGGTCCAAAAATCAATATTCTTAAAGTATTTTACCGCGAAATTTAAAATTTTGAAGTGTCTTTAAATAAGAACGGAGAAGGTACTAATTCTTTAATTATAAACATTTTTACCACTTGCCGTTACCTTATAAGAAGTCCCGTCCAGTCCCTATGAGTCAAACAATCCCTTGGAGACAAACAGTCCCCAGGAGTACAAAGGTTCCTAGACGGTCCTTTGGATGACAAACAGTCCCTAGGAGTACAACGGTCCCTGGGAATACAACTGTCCCTGGGAGTAAGACGTAAGTAAGGCTCCTCTAAGATTCCAATCTACCTATATTTGTGATTGCCGGATCTACAAAGCTTTTACAAAGGCCATTACCTTTAAACATAATTCAGTGTGTGAGGATGATAATGGAGAGCATCAGATGTAAAATATAAAGTTGGGCTTCAACTACACAAACATATTTTTTTTAGTGCTAAGTATTTTATATTTTTATGATTACCAACCCCTTTTTGTAATTTCACGACAGAAATTATATTCATTTTTTTTACTTAGATAGTTTTATTTACTACACAGAAACGTTAAGTTCCTTTTTTTAATTAACAGATTAAAATTAAAAGTTAGCTGATCTTTAAATTTGATAATGTTTCTAATTTTCTTTTAGGAAAGAAAATTTAAACGCCATTCATCATTTTTTGTTTCATAACATAAAAAGCACGCCAAGGTCGGTCAAACGTCCACTCGGAATTCTTGCCAGAAGGTAAAGCAGTAAACAGTTACGCAGCAATTGAGAAATGGAGATTTACGTATATTGCAAGACGGTAGCGCCTTATTCTCTCATATGCCAACTTTCTTCTCATTCCAAAACTCAAATTACCACTTTGAGGCCCGTTTCCAGTCGATATAAGACTAGATTCCTTCCTTTTTATCAATCCCTGAAACAATTATTAGCCAAAACCTCTAGCTCTCAACGCAATACCAGTTGATAATATCGTCGTACCTTTGTTTTATGAGTAATCAGTAAAAATTTTGTTTAATTCTCATACCAATGTGCGATTTTTTTTAATCACTATTAACGATCCTAGAAAAAAGTCCATTTTTCAGCAGATACTTCATCAATCTAAAATTGTAATGTGAATGTGTATTGTAAAAATCTAATTAATCTTTTTACAAACCCTTGACAAGTGTTTCACCTAAATTAAACTGTTTTTTTGGATAATTGGTTTTTAATGTAACAATATATCCAATTATTAATGATGGCCCGACCATGAGCATGTGCTTTTTTAGTTAACAAAACCGGATATCCGAAGTGCCATTATATGAACGTTATTACTAAGGACCGGATTTTGCTATTGCATATGTGAGTATGTTAAACACTGAATAAGTCAATGATTTCGAGTTTCCAGTTAGTACATTTTAGTTGTCACAAAAAATAAGTTATTATCAATAAGATTTGTTTTTATAGTTATTATAAAAAACTTGGCAATTTTGGTATTTTTTGTAGTTGCTTATTACAGTGATTATTTTTTTCACTTTTCAAAATCTGACCTTTGGTGGTTTTAACCAATAGCAATACATTATTCTAGCCAATCATTCGGTATTATACATACTGATAATTCTGCTTCCTCATCGATAATACCTTGTTTACATTGAAACGTCAAAAATTCACTTTGAACTTGTCATTATTGACAACTAAAAGTACTTCAAAGTTTATTGAAAAATGAACACAAACCGATTCAGATGCCATCACCCAAGAGAATATTGAACATTTAATACAAAATTTTAAATTGTTGAGAAAAAATAATCTTTTATTTTCATCACTCAAACTTGTTTATTTGAGGCAAAAACATTCAAACAAACCGAATTTAGATTTTATCAATCGGTTTGTTTTCATATTTTTGCCAAATAAACAAGTTTTCGTGGAAAAGAAAAAATTATCGATAAAATTTGAAGCTCTGGTGATAAATACCTCGTCTACATCTACAGGTAAGAAGCCAACCAAAAAGGCCACTTTCATTTATTATCAATTCCATTATATTAACAAGCAAGGCAATGCTCCAAATAAGAAAGAAATTACAAATGGAACAGGCTGCTGAAACTGGTTAAGAAAAATTTGAAGATAGTTACCGACCTGGTGACTGGACACTGTACCCGGAGGAAGCATTTGCACAGGATGGGCAAAGTTAGTGAACCAATGAACAGAAAATGTGAACTCTACGATGAAACACCTACACACATAGGTACTCTGCTTCTGTGAGAACTTACAAGGACTTTGGAAGCACTTTGGAGTGGAAATAACACAACCATCACAACTATACTGAAGATCCCTCCAGATAAACTGGTGGCTTATATAGAAGACACAAAGCATCTGGAATCCGTTTGATGTGATAATTACAGTCAAGCAAGGTCGGACATGGTTAGTACTTGGATGGGTGACGACCAAGCCAGGGAAAACCATCGTATAGGGCTCGTACAGCCTGCAGCGGATTAGCATATCACAGCTCGCAGGCATTATACCAATGAGCACGAGGTATAATGTAGATATGCCGTCTACGGAGGAGACGTAAAACCGAGGTACCGAGTCCATGGATGTTGGGCTCGTTAAATAACGCTACCACTGGTTGGAACACTAGTGGGTTCGCCAAAATTTCCGGTTAGAGGTAGAGTGCTCCCGGCGTCGGTGATTAGCCTCAGTCGCAGAAATAGACCGACGTTAAATAACAGAATAAAAAAAAATCATCTGGAATGGAAGTAGATAGATAACATGGGTAATGGTACAAAGATTTAGTACAAGTGCCTGGTCTGTTGAGCCCAACCCAAACGTATGAATGAATGAATTAATACAAATGGAACAGATATATTAGGCTTCCCACAAAATATACAAGTAAAAGAGGACTAAGGAGTTCTTAAAACAATAGCAAGTAATGTTAATTTAGAATTTAGAGTCATTAATACATTTAATTGCATTAAGTTTGGATATAAACAGTGTCCTTGGATACTAAGATTTATACAAATTATTAAATTTCACTGGACAAACAATATTCAATACTATTATCACACACAGGGATACGATAGTGGGTCAAATTAAATATTCATAATAGATATAGGTAGCAAAGGTTTATTATCATGTCAAATAAAAAAACTTGTCTTAGCCATGTTATTTTAATGCTATCTTTCAGTACAAGTACACAAGTATATTTTCAAATCAAGAAATTATAGAAACCATCCCTGTGCTGACCAAACTGCTACATATTAGCAATTAATCATTCGGTTAAAGTGATGTCAACACAACGAGTATGTCTCTCATTACGTTCTCATCTTTCAATTAATGATGGACTGTGTAGTGTTCTCGCAAATATAGTGATGCAATGTTTATATATCAAAAAATCTGGCATTACGTTATTTTGATTTTAAGCAATTTAGTAAATGTAATTGTAACGACACAAAGGACGATGCAAAGGACAATTTTCTCTAATTAGTTCCTAACAAAGAAGGATCAAGTCCATCAACTGATAAAATGAAAAAGTCTGCGACGATGGCAAGAATGTATGCCCAACATGTTTTTTCACCTACCTCACCGTAAAACCAATCATATGAACACTGAAAATAGAGCGGAAAGTATTGTTTAGCAGCCCAAGGGCGGAAAATTCATAACGCCACGATTTTTCACCATATTTTACTTGATTACTGTGACGTTTCATATTAATTTTTCAATTAAACGTTTTTTGTTATATTTTCATATTTTTTTATTGTATTCGGTAGGCGAAAACAGTTGTGTGTCACACATGCAGGAAACGCTTTAACTGCCCTTACTTATCAACTGCTCATTTTTCAACCTTGTGACACAATATACTATTTCTACATTATAAAAAACATTGTTTCAGTTCCGCCAATGTTATGGATCCCACATCAACTGGTGGGAGCTCCATTAAACTACGCCGTAACTCTGGAATGTTTCACAGAAGCAAATCCCAGTTCTTTGAACTATTGGACACGAGAAGATGGTGAAATGATACACGATTCTAGAAAATATCGCACGGAAAACAGCGTTGGAAATCCTTCGTATAAAACCCACATGAAACTTACAATAAACGCCATCCAACAGAGTGACTACGGAACCTACAAATGCGTTGCTAGGAATCCCAGAGGAGAGACTGACGGCACTATTAGACTGTACAGTAAGTTTTTTTTATTATTACATAAGCAGTTTGCACAGTTTAAAATCAAAGTGTTTGTTTTGTTGGTAGATCTCACTGTGAAGTCATGTGCAATATTTTTCAGAAATATGCAATTCCCCAAAAATATCTCTCTTATTTTTTGGAAAAATAGACAAACCGAAGGGTCGAAAAAAAAGAAAAGTATTATAAGTAATCTATTTACATGGAAATAAAAAGTATCTGAATGGGAAAAACTAAAGTATACATACTCTAGAACAAGAATTTTTCATCTGATAAAAACAAAAATAATTAATTTAAAAGCTTAACATACTTTGGAATACTATCCTTAAAAATCAAATCATTTTTAGAAACTTTAGACTTGAATATTTGCTTCAAAACCGATAACAATTTATCCAAATTCATTAAAAACAACAAATCTAAATCTTCAAAATTAAACAAATCAGGAGTTTATAAATTAAAATGTGGTAATGACAACTGAGATGAAATTTATATAGGTAGAGCTTTTAGCAATTTTAAAACTAGAATTTCAGAATACAAACGTAGCTATGACAACCAAAAATTATATTCCAACTACTCAAATAATTTATTAGCAAACCAACACACTTTTGATTCAAATTTTGAAATTTTGCATATAGAAACTAAATCCCTCAAATTAAATATTTTAGAAGCCCTAGAGATAAATAAAAACAAATATTCAGATAATCTTCTTAACAACAAAATAGAAATCAACAATTCTCCCCCTTATTGAACCTTTTTACCTAGAAAGGTTCCGGTAAGATTGTTGTGAATATTTAGACACTTTTTGCCTTTTATTTCCATGTAAATAGATTATAATACTTTTGTCAATATCCGTAAAAATTCAGGTTTAAGGCACTGTATAAGAAACTAAATATTTTTCATTATACCTCCACTCGTTTGAGAAAGCTACTGTGTTAGCGAAACGCGTCACAACTTTAAATTGAACATAGATTAAAATATAATGTAGATTTAAACAAATTAGATCTATTCAATTGTTAACTTTAAATTTTTATTCTTTATCACGGAGCTTCCAGGGTTGATGGCTCCTGTACTATAATACCCAGTCTGAAATCTAAAAAAAAAAAAAGTTAGTGTCAACATGCTTTCCATTATCTAGTACTTCTTCCTATCGGACCGCTAAAAATCTCAATTTATTTTAGTTAAACTTGTGACAGCAAAAGACAAGGAATTTAAAAAAAAAACGTTTTTTGTGAGATAATTTTTTGCCTTCTTTAAGAACTCATTTTCGTTGTAGGAAAAAAACAGTTTCATTCTCGATTTGGAATTTTCTCATTACACAGCAAAATCTGCCCACAAATCCAGTGACATCCAAATAAAAGATAATAATCTAGCAATCTCATTTCAAATCCAGATGGTGTTCGCGTTGGAATCATTCAAATTACTAAATACCCTGCCGGGACATACACGAGACTTCCATTTGTCAAGTCTGTCGGTCTGCCCCTTTAGCTCGACGGGTCGACGAGCTTGGACGTTTTCCTGTTCGTCACAGAAATCGACTCTCACTCAAATAAATCCGTCAACAGCTTGTATTAAACTGACTTCGACGTACGTTTTGTCATGTATTTTTTTTCAACTATTCTCAAAAACACGTTCAAGCTAAACTTCCTAAGGAATATAAGTAATATATTAGCGAACATGCTGCAATGTATCCTAAGAAATGTTGCCACCGATATGTTGAGTATTCAGATAAAAAGTCATTTTAAATTTCAAGATATACGCTTCGGGGGTGTATTCATTATTTTAATAAAGCAATATAGATGTTCGCAATGATAAAGAGCATGCAAAAATCTTATGTTTTGAATGAGAGACCTTAACTGTCATTCTTGTCAGAAAAAACCACTTTTTGTTGGCCACACTGATCTTAGACTGATCTTC
Source organism: Galerucella pusilla (assembly GCA_910591695.1). Lineage (NCBI taxonomy): Eukaryota > Metazoa > Arthropoda > Insecta > Coleoptera > Chrysomelidae > Galerucella > Galerucella pusilla. The sequence goes on along the minus strand of CAJUYI010000001.1, from coordinate 2,383,878 downwards.
TCTATTGACGCTGAAAAACCTTGAAAACTAGTGCTGAACTAGCAATTTCTAACTGTAAGTAACTGTAAATTTTATTATCTCTACAAATTTCAAATTTAGCTAACGCTCCACGTCTTAGATTAGATTAGGGAAACGGTTAGCCCGGTTGGTCTCTTTTTGGGTGTATTTTATGCCAAGAGATCTAGGTTTTAGAGTTCCAGAGGTCTGTAACCTGATCATGCTGTAAGAAGACCTGTTCCAAGTATTCAATTGCAGATAATGTGTTATGCCGTCTCATTTGCATCATCCCAGAATCAAAATGTTACACTGTCCACTTTGCCTATCCCAGAACCGTTAGGTTTCCACAGCCATCCTCTGTACATGTAGATGTAGTGGAGGAATATCCAGCATTTCCTCTAAGATGGCGCAGGTGGATGATCTCAATGCATCCGTTATTTCCAATTTTTGCTCTTTGCTGCGCATAATTGGTCTGACAATCCTTAGATATGACCAGTAGATTATTTTCGGTTTCTGCCCCCACGTTTTATCCGAGGTTTGTCGAACTATATGCATATTAAGTATTTCTTCCATATTTTAAAGTAGATAAGGCTGATAGGTCTATAATACTTTGGTTCCTTTTTAGGGTGTTTGCCATTATTATCTCTATCCTTTTGGAATATAGCCCTAGATGAAGCTTATCTTGAATATCTTAATTAGATGAAGAGTTGGGGTATCAGCGTCCTGTTGTAGCGCAACTGGAGAGATATCATCCTCTCTAGGAGATGTGTAGGTCTTAAATCTATCCATTTAATTCTATTTTTTGTGAAGATCTTTCCTGTTAGGCTTTTGTGAGGTTACTTTTTGTGGTCATACTGCTTGGGCTAAATTAATAGCTCCATCTGTTCTTATTTTAGACCTTAGGCCTTAGTTACATTAGAAATGTTTTCTCAATTGTTAGGCAGTATACTTTTTAATAGTTGATCGCTATTTTTTTGACAGTAACTACCATAATGTTTCACAATTTTCATTAACATAAAACACATATTTTTGCTTGTTAATTTATCCTTATATTCGAGACGTTTTGAACAGTATAGCAACAATACAATTTGTACGTCCCAGAGGCAATACCGCTCAATCGAAATCTCAACTCTCTGGGATATCAATCTTTGTTCATGTAAATCGTACATGTATAGAACATGAAGCACTGCTGTTAACGCCGACAGGTACTTAAATATAAAAATCTACTATCTGCAGCGCTAGAACATTTGAAATGTATAAGCTGCCAAGCCAATAAATGTACTTCTATCAAAAATGTAAAATTTTAAAGAATTGTTGATGAAATATTTCTGGAAGTTTTAGAGAGCAGGATAACAGCCAAATTTTTAGAAATTTGTAAATTAGAACATCAAGTCCATGTCATTCTATACTTCAAGACAACTACCTATGAAATTGTTAATTATTGAAAAATGTTTCACCGGAGTAGACAAAACACTGATAATTAATACCGGGTTGTATCATTGCTGTAGCATTCTTATTCGATATTTTTGTCGCAGCTTCTTCGCCACCGACATCTTCACCGAGACCCACAACAACTGAACCTTCTGCCAAATTGAAGGACGTGTGGAGCAAAGGAAACATGAACAATTCCGTTTATGGCAACTCCCCTTCTCACTCCGTTCATCACGTTGCTGATAAAGGTACAATTTTTTCTCTATAGTTAGATGTTTTTAAACTTTATCTCGTAATACGAGGTAACGTTTCTAAATTTTTCTTGATTTAATATATTTTCTTGTACGAATAATTCAATCCTTTTTTTTTCTACAGTTATCTGGATGTTTTACTTCTGGTCATTTCATGTTTCTTGTTCCGATTATATTTTTTACAATATTCCTGGCATTTTTCTTTGTCTTTTATTATCCTGGTTAGCAATACAGCCTGGTAGGCCTCTGGGATAACATTTAAATACTAGTTTCAATACATTTTCACTAAAGAAATGAGCTACAAGAATTAGTTATTTTATTTTGGAAGTTTCCATATGTACCAAAAAAGTAACAAACATTTTCCATTTTCAAAGCAATATAACTTGTAACTTGTAGTTTTTGACGCTGTTGAAAGCTCTATATTTATTTTATTCGAATAATATTCCCTTTATTCCGTATAATCATCTAGATAAAAATACACAATTTTACTCACTCGTGAACTGTCGTGTTAAGAACGTTTCCCAATATTTCGTTGACGCGGCCTTGAGGATTTAGTAATAAGAGCGCTTTCAGACGAGACACTTTGTGTCCGGCCACTAGTGTCTGAAAAGAATCGCTCGGCTAAAAATGCATTAGAGCGCTTTCAGACGAGACACTTTGTGTCCGGCCACTAGTGTCTGAAAAGAATCGCGTGGCTAACAATACAATAATATAAATAGACGCATTCACTGTGTCTCGTGTGAGACACACGATTCTTTTCAAACACTCGTAGCCGGCCACAAAGTGTCTCGTCTGAAAGCGCTCTAATGCATTTTTAGCCGAGTGATTCTTTTCAGACACTAGTAGCCGGCCGCAAAGTATCTCGTCTGAAAGCGCTCTACAAGTTTATAAAACCCTCATTGTACAGTAAACAGTAACAGATCCGTAGTCGGTAAAATTTGTAATAAAATTTTGTGATAACAAATATAATAATATGAACTTTTCCAAAAAAAAAATTAACTTATTTATTATTTGGAATTTGAAAAATTAAACTGTTGAAACTGGCATAAGTTTAAGATATATCTTGTACTATACAGGGTATCTACAAAACAGTTCTTTGAGACTTTATGAAGGTCACAATATCTCCCTCGATGGTATCTTTTAATTCAAATTTCATTAGTGGTCTAAACTCATTGTCTTGAATCTTTCAAGGGCCTAATATCTTTCTGAAAATTTTATTTTCAAAAACCCTTCGTCTTTCTTTGTTAGGCACATTGTTCCACTTCCGTACTTTACAAAGGCAAACAAGCAATGACAGCTCTTTTTATATTTACACCATCAGGTTAAAATATTTATAGATAAGGTGTTCAAGTGGTCAACCCTTTATCGTAAATAAAAATTCGGAAATATTTCTTCCGAAGCACAGATATATAATAGAAAAATTAAATAAATTCATAAATTAGTCTCAAATATTATTTTACCAACCAAATATCGTTTTTAGAAGAAACTAGTACGACTACCTGCTGTGAGTTTTGGTCTTAAACAGATCATGTTGGCAAAAGTCAAAATGAAATATCTTGGAACGAAGTGTGATAACAAATATATCAAATAGAATTTACATTGAAAATAAATATAGTTGGAGTCATAATTAAATGTACTGTAAAAGAATCAAAAATTATTTTAAATAGCGCTCTAATAGCAAAGGTGTACTATTAATCAATAACAATAATTCAGTTTTGCCTTGATTTAATTTTTTGTATATTCAAATATTCATCTAAAAATGCCTCTTTAAAAACAGCGCCCTTGCAGAATATAAAATTCGCGGAAAAATTGTGATTAATAAAAGAAAAATCCTAGCACAAGCTTAGAAAACAGTAATTCACCACTTGGAAAAATATTTATTTCTTTTTTTATTGAAAACTTCTACCTCGTTTTGAATAGAGCAGATTTTAAAAAAATGCTTGTATTATTTTATAAACATAATTTTAATTTGACCAACCAACATAATGCTTTTTAATAAAAAGAATTGGACTACGAAAATTTCAAAAGAATTTTCTCCAGCTTCTATTAATATTAATTAATTAATAATTACATGAAATTAATGACAGAAAAAAGCTTTTACTACAACATAACATCAATGGAAACATTTGATCGGCATCCCATTTTAGACGAACTGAGGTGCCAACCCATCAATTAAAAAATATCCAGTAGTACTATCAGGCTATGTTAATATGAAAGTTGTCAAGGGAAATAGATTTTGAAATCATTTCCTTTGTTATTTCTTGCGTGAATTCTTCTGCAATTGGTTTTATTGGAAACTGACACATGAAATATAAACAAAAAATTTACTAAATAATAAATGTTTATGCTCACGAACCTTTTTATTTATTTCAGGTTCCAAATATCAATCAAATTTGAATGAAATCGACAAATCGGAGCAGAAATCGAGTGGTGATTCGGACACTAAGGGTCATATGTATGAAAATTCTCCAGATAACACAGGGGATTCCGTCAAGTGTAAGTATTTTTGAACATTCCATATGAATATAAATCTAGTTATTATTCTATCTTCGGATAAAATATTGTTGGTTTCCATTTTCTGCGGCTGTAATACAAGTAAGCATAAGCCTGAAGATCTTCAATTCTTCTATCGATCATTACTTCTAATTGCTGCTTAATTACGTATCGGAGAGTTTTCTTTTAATTAAATTAGTGTTGTTTTAATAATATATAGACGTAACAAGACCCAGTGGCGGCTCTAGGGGTGAGTGGCCTGAGAGCCGCAAGCGCTAGCATAACTTCACCACTTAAACAATTATTCGGTGTAGCAATTTATAATGAAATTATTTCGTAAGAATGAGTACGAGTCATAGAGAAATAAATAATAAGAGAGCTGTTTAACGTGTAGTGTTCTTTGGCATAAAGTTACCACTAGCGCCTAAGTACCTTGGCTGCAGGTAAGAACTAGAACTATCACTTAAGACGCGGTCTTTTTGAATGTTTAAACTTGTAGGTTAAGCGTATACAATATTTGTATTTAAATTATTTTGCACAATATTTGCTTTTATTCTTTTGTCTTAAAATACTGAGAAATAACATTATTATGCTAAATGATTCAACTGCAAATATCGTATTAGGTATACGCTTATATACAGATGGCTCAAAAATGAAAGAAGGCTCAGGTTGTGGAATTTACTCTAAAGCTCTAAGCCTAAGGATTAAGTGGGGAATTGGAAACCATACCAGAGTGATTCAAACAGAACTGGCTGGTATCTCAATTGCCACAAAAGAACTAACCAGAAAAACATATGTTCAGATTGCCTTCTCATTTTTATGCCAGTTGGCACTTTGTCGCAGTTGGTAAACCTGCACATGACAGAACAAAAACTTGTAATTGTATTTTATGTTATCTATGATTGTAACGACAGTCCAGTGACAGTCAGTCGTTGTGTGGCAGCTACAGAAGGAGGTCGATTTACCTCGGCAGCAATAAATTGTAAAGCATGTGCAATGCTGATGTACTGAGATGTAAAAGTATGTATGTGCAACAAATTCATAATTAAAATATAGTGTAGTACTCAGTGTTTAATATACCCTAACCAGTGCCTATAGAAAATTGCTGCTTGTAGTTCATTAGTTTGGATTACGTCGAACCCCGTTTAATTATGGACTAACCAACATAACAATCTGCACTGATTGTAGACGAGCCCTATTAGCCTTGAACAGACAACGTGTTATTTCGGGGCTAGTACTAGAGTGCCACCAAGATTTAGCTAACGCCTCGAAAGATAACAATATTATCCTGAGGTGGGTTAACGGGCACGACAGGAGTGAAGATAATCGCATTGCCGATTTTTTTGCCAGGGAAGCGGCTGGAATTTTTAGGACCCAGTGACACCTACAGCCTGACGACTTCGACAATTGCGGAACTAGCCAAACGTTACACCCATGCTCAATCCCTGGGATGGGATGGAATCAAAGAATGCAGTCTTGCCAGGATCACCCTGGGCAACCTTGGGAAGCTGTCGCAGAAGAAATATTTGGCGAAGACCAGGAAAAACCTACGTTTAACAGTAGGATTTCCGACTGGCCACTGTCAACTGAGGATGGGGCTAATGGACACACCTTTATGCAGGGTGTGTGAACAGGAAGATGAAACTGTCAGGCATGTCTTATGCGAGAGTCCGGAGTTATCGTCAATAAGAGAGTGTCTGCTCGGTGAGTCTTGGCCTACACCTGCCGATATAAAGAAGGTGTCTCCTAGAGACCTGTCAAACTTCCTAGGAAGGACAGGATGGACGATGACCTAGGAGGACAACTCCTCGGGAGGATGTACAATGGGTCACATGTGGCCCAAGTGCTGTGAGCCTACACTCACCCTCCCCACTTTACAGATACAAATCGTATTAGGTATATATAGTTATGTATTAGGTATATATTATTAGGAATGGTGGTAGGAGATTGAAAAAATCATTTTCAAGTGAGAAGATATTATAAATTTAACATCGTTCATAAAATATATAGTATCAGTACCTACACATTATTTCGGGTCATATATATATATATATATATATATATATCTATTGGATATATGTGATGATTGTTAGACCAATGATCACATATGGAGCTATTGCCTGGAGGCCAAAAGCTTTACAGCGAACGGCACAAGCAAAGCTCTCTGGTTTA
>CAJUYI010000001.1:2277409-2355992 GCA_910591695.1 Galerucella pusilla | reverse complement strand
ACACACACACACACACACACACACACACACACACACACACACACACACACACACACACACACACACACACACACACACACACACACACACACACACACACACACACACACACACACACACACACACCAGTGGCATATCTGCTTTACCTATACTATCTCTATGATACGTCTATGATATGCCTGTCATACTTCAAGAGCTATGTCAGATTTCAGAATACGTGCCAACATCAGTGTTGCCAATTCCCTAAAAAAAATAGCAGCGTCATACTTAGCCTTAATTGAATTTTAATTGAAAGCGTTTCATTTAATATGTCGAACTACCTTTCGAAAAAGAAAGCATTACATGTATTTTCTGTAACTATCTTCCATCAAATTTATGGATAGTAATCAACCTTACATATCAGTCTTGAATAACAAAACACGTCACTTTACCTAATATTTTACAGAACTGTGTCTGACAGTTAAAGTGTCATTAATCACGAAATTCATTATTGTTCATAAATTTGATTTTAAGGTAAGAACTTCGAGTATATTCGTTATGTTGTATACTATCTGTTTCGTGTGAGCTATGTGCCACAAAAAACGCTTATATTTTATATAAAATTGTAGTCAAAACTTTCAATGGATGTGTTTTAAATATTAATAAAAATGCTGACAAATGTGTTAACAAAATTGCATATGATTAAAATGTACATAATAAACATATTGGAAAATAATATTTTGTTGGAATTATTTATAACCATACACTTTCCTTTTTTTCCAAAAATTATCAAAAATTTTCTCTCCCCATTTCTGTCCACACCAAAAATGTCTTCAATTGTTTTGGTTATTTACATCACCTTCAATTTTGGAAAAATCTCATATATCTTGTAGGTATATTGTGTCACAAGGGCAGAAATGAGCTTTAGCTAAAGCGTTTTCTGCATGTGTGGCACACAACTGTTTTTCGCCTACCTAAAGTTCATTCTCCACGTTGCGTCAAATCGCAGCGACTTGTTGCTGGGATAAATCGATGCGAGAAGAAGTACAATCAGCATATCGATAGTTTGTTGCTACGACTCATCCAGGCATAGGGAAAAAGTAACGTGTTGCCAACTTGATTGACAGTGACAGCAATGTCAGAGCGGAGCAGCCAATAGAAATTTTGGGTTGGTGCGACAAAATCCACCAGAAAAGTTGTCGCAGCGACTTTTTGCTCGAAAATAGAGCAAGTTCTTACGAAAGCACCCTGGTGTCACGCACACTTTTCTTTTTTTGAAAACTCATTATAATGACTTTTATCTCATTATAATGACTTTTTTCTCATTATAATGACTTTTTTCTCATTATAATGACTTTTTTCTCATTATAATGAATTTTTTCTCATTATAATGATTTTTTTTTCATTATAATGACTTATATATTTGAGCTTATATTTTATTAGGTGATGTTTTGGGATTATCATTTTTGTTATATTTAAATCATTTATATTAATTAAATTTCTTAGAATTTCTATCAAATAAAAAATGATGGACTATTATTTTGCATATTACTTTCTATTGGGTCTTAGTTATGAAGAAATTACGGCTTTCTTGAATTTATATCACAAACAGAGTATAAGTTTATCAACAGTGATAAGAATATTGAAGATTCTTGGACTCTATAGAAAAAAAACAAGTTGAAAAGTACGGGCAATTACATGGCTATAGATGGATGCATTTGAAATGCATCCAGCAAGGTTTTGTAATTACAAACAGAAATGTGAGTTTTATAATGAAAGTTAGTCTCAGAAGTAGGAAACGACTCAGGAGAAGAAAGTATTCTACACCAGGACCAAATTTCCTGTGGCATTTAGATTCTTATGACAAACTAAAACCATATGGGATTGCAATTAATGGTATCCCTTCTTTGCAAGAACCCCTCCATATCATTTAAAAGATTCATGTCATAGATTCGAAAATACCTTTGTTATACCTACCTAACCTAGAAAATATAAATGTCATTCTAATGCGAAAAAAGTCATAATGAGAAAAAAGTTATTTTAATGGGAAAAAAGTTATTTTAATGAGAAAAAAGTCATTATAATGAGATAAAAGTTATTATAATGAGATAAAAGTCATTATAATGAGATAAAAGTCATTATAATGAGTTTTCAAAAAAAGAAAAGTGTGCGTGACCCCAGGGTGCTTTCGTAAGCTCTAATTCATGCGACCGACGCGCCCAACGAAAAATGGACTTAATAAATCAAAAAATAGGGAAATTTGACATACACTGACGTTTAATTAAAAAAATGTGTGTCAAATTTGAAAATATAGCCTATAAAATTATAGATATCTCGTAATCGTAGAAAACGACACGTCTTCACATGTAGAAAGCGATAACTATCAATTTTGTCGACAAGTCGTGTAGAATAGAGTCGATAGTAGAATTCTATAGTGTGCAGAGTCCCAGCACAGAAATGAAATGGTGACATGCCAAGAGTTCCTGGAATTTTTGGCCACCGATGTGCTGTGTATTCAGCTAAAAAGTCATTTTAAATTCCAAGATTTACGCTTCGGGGGTCTATTCATTATTTTAATAAAGCAGTATAGATGTTCGCAATGATAAAAAACATGCAAAAATCTTATGTTTTAAGGGGTAGACATTGACTGTCATTCTTGCCAGAAAAACCACTTTTTGTTGGCCACACTAACCATAGACTGAACTCCTCTATTGAAAAAATTGAATTTTCTGACCTTGGGCAGCCAAACAATACTTTCCACCCTTGTTGTTCCTATGATTGGTATTCCGGTAAGGTAGGCCTGTTTTATAAACTGCACTGACAATGAATATTAAAAATATCTCACTCGTTTTCACTAATATTTATAAATTTCGATGGCTCACAGAATCACAGAATTCAATGGTAAGTTCTAAAAAAACGACCAACTGATAAGTTGCCAATAGCTGTTCTGTTACTCATAAAATGGAGGATTTGGTGGTAAAGCCAAACAAGCACTAATGTCGACCTTATTTTTTAGTAGTAAAACTGCTTAAATAGGCATAGCATGAGTTATCCAATTTTAACGGTAGAAAGTACGCATTCATATATAACTATTAGGATACAATTTTCCCTAAATCGGCTGCACAGATTTTAATGAAATTTTTTTGTTCAAGTATATTCAAGAATGGTTTAGATTAAAAATTGGTCCCGATAGGTGGCTCTGCAATCGGGTTCATACTGAACAACTCCTAAACGGATGGACCGATTTTGATGAAATTTTATGTGTGTGTTTAAGTAAGTAACTAGATGGCTTATATCAACAATTATAGTCCCGGTAGGTGGCGCTGCAATAGAGATCATGCTGAGGTTTTGAGTTTTTTGCCAAGGTCATTAAGAAAAAATGAGTCATATTCACAAAAACAAATTTGTTTTCATGAGATGTTGAAAGAAAATTCAGGAAAGTATAGTATGTACAAAAAGTACGAGGAGTAATAAACCCTAATTAAGTATGCAAGTATGCAAGGGAGCGCCATGAAATTTTTGATAAATCTCTTACTTTAAATTACATTCCTTCCGTAAATCTAAAAACCAGGTCGACCCCGTATTTGTTTCAGTTGTAGCAAAGTTTAGGGTTTCTTCATTGTTAAAGGATTAGCAGATAAGCAATAACGCAATGCAGTGGTGCGTGTATTTTGGGAAAAAAATACGTTTTAAATTATAATATAATAAAAAATGAAAAGAAATAATTATTGGAATACATTTATTACTTACATTTTATTCTATATCCGACTCGGAAGAAGAAGAATCGTTGTTGACATTAATAATAATAGGGTCGATTAAATCATCACAAATATTGTCAATGTTCCACATATTTGCCTCTACTTTGATAACATTCTCGATACAGTTTGTCCAATTTTCCTTACTAACATGACTTACAGCACTCTCAAACAATTTCACAACATCGTTTATTTTGAAAGTAGTATTTTTTTTCCAACTTTACCTGAGCCCATATTAATTCTATGGGATTAAGTTCACAATGATAAGGGGGAAGTCGAAGAACTGATATACCACGAGAAGAAGCCATTTCTTCTACAATGTAGGTTTTGTATTTATTCTTGTTCATTTTTGCAATTCTGTAAAGTTCTTTCCTTAGTGGATCTTTTGGAAACTTAATATTTTTCGAAATAAGCCACTCCAAAAGCTCTGCTTTACGCCAACGACTTGTGGGCAATGCTTCTCGTAACCGTGAATGGTAACTTGCGTTGTCCATAACAATAACAGCCCCTTTTGGAATCAGATCCAACATTTGAACAAACCATTCCTCGAAGACATCCCCATTCATATCTTCGTGATAGTCCCCCGTGCGTTTTGAAATAAAAGTTAATAATCCACCATCAACAAAACCTTCAGAACTTCCAACATGGACAATGATAACTCTTTTTCCTTTTCCAGATGGTGGCTGCAAACCTAACGACAAACCTTCCACGAATGCCTGCCTTCCGCTTTTAATGTTTTCATCTTGCCAAGATTTGGAAACTGTATATCCAGCATTTATCCATGTTTCGTCTAAGTAGAAGATTTTCAAATGTTGTTCTCTGGCATGTCGAATGCTTCTTAAATAGTCTCTTCTCCAAAAAACTAATATATAATAATATTCCCGATAATGTTTCTAAGAAAACTGGGTTGTTTGGAAAATCCCTCTCAATAATCGAATAATCTGTAAATAGGTGTAATCGTATTAAGCCGATTACAGTAGGCCACTTGCCATTTAAAATTTCTGAGAAAAATTCCCCAAACACTACATATAGGAGTAATACAAATAAAAAATATCCATTTTGCTTCTTTGAATTTAATAAAAATTGTAACGATATCTTGCTATCTTGACTTTAATTAATTTTTTAAAAATATATTTCATTGTAATTTATTTGTGACAATATTCAAAGTTTGATTTAATCTTCTTACAAAAAGAACAAAAATATATAAAATAATTATTGTATACAGATTGGTTTTCTATTATAAATAAACTGTGTTGCCTTTCTTTATCAAACTTACTAAAATTTATGTACCTCTATCACTTTTTTTTATTAAAATTAGTACATCCTGTTACCTCTGACCTAAATCGTATATTCTTTAGCATAGCTGCAACTCATTCGTTCAATACAAAATGTACCTTACGGTATACCTTCTTAAAATATATTTTGGTACGTCTATGAAATCTACTTAAATGAATGATTTATTACTCCTTATCCTTTCTATATAGACTATAGATTTTTAGGAATACATTCTATGAAAAAATAACGATCCTATATCTATAGTTATATACGAATATCTATTCCCATAGACGGATGTGTAGGGTGAATAAATGAATTTTGAATATAGAGGCTCTTGGAAAAATGTTTCCAATCTGTCACATGTAACATATCAAATGAAAGAATTTGTTGTAACGATCTCAAATAAATATATATTTGCCATTTACCCTTATCTCAGGAAATTTTGAAAATAGTTCTTTCTTTAAAAATGACAGCAATATCTATAAATACATGGTAACTGACTACCTACTTTCTTGTAATGAAGACGGTCCTCAAAACATACAATCATACAAACAAGCATGCGATCATACAAACTATACAAACATAATTGTTTTGTGAAAAGTGCTGCTCTAAACATGCCCATCTTCGGAATTAGTGTACCGAATGCCGTTAATATTCTTAATATTCTGGAGAAATTGTGAAAACTTGTATTTTCCATTTACAGACGATTAGTAATCGAAGCATAGTTTTAGCACATATGCGTGCTTAACGTGTACCTATCCATTCTTTCCAGATGTTTTACTCAATTGTTTTCAGTGCTTGTCTATATAGTATTATCATTCTCTGTTTCGCGGCTACTTGGAGTCTGTTTCTCTCCGTTACTCCCAATAGTGCCTTTTCGTCTTATAACGTGACAAGATTCACAATACATCGTCAGCTCAACACGTGTCGTTTCTATAGCAACAGTTTGACTGAATGTTTCGAAATACTTTTCTCTGATCATTTGTAAATAATCGTCAAAAAATTCCTTTATTATTGTTTTAGAAAATATGAGAAAATACACATGCATTGTTTTTAACTTAATTGATAATATAATTTGACAGATATTTAAAATATTTCTAAGCGCTTTTTATGTTCTTTAATGAAATAATACTTCTACTACTACTATAATTCTTTTTTGAATCCTTTTAAATCCAAATGAAAACGAACATTTTAAAGAGAAAGTTGTTTTTTTTTCTGTTTTAAATTATTATTTTCTTCAATTACTTTAACAAGTCTTAAACTTCGAAAGGCCAACTGCCCACCATTGAGAGCTAGCAATCATCTAGCAATTTTCAATAAATAAAATAAATTAAGAGATGCGAACTGGACACTGGATTATTTTTACATTACCTAGATTCTCGGTACCCACCCACCTACTGAATGTAAGACATTTTTAGAAATATATGTTGTTAAATAAATGAACCCTTTTTATCGACAGCGTTAATTAAAATTATCAAGTGTAATGAACGCGTGGAATCAATTATTTAACCAACAAGTGTATTAATTAGGACAACAAAGAGAATAGGTACAAATTTTATTTTATGCAACAAAATGTTTGTCTTGTTTTTTATGTTAAAGAGTTACTGTATACAGTATACACATCTAACTCATGATAAAATCTTCTCACGACCTGCTATATTTTATTATTTTTGATGCTAATGATGCTACATATAATCTTCAAAGCTTTAAATTCACAATTTTAAAAAATGTGACTTTTTCCCGTGTAGTCTTCATATTATTATGTTTTTATATGTTCCAAATTATTAGTTTTTCATAGATTTTAATTCAAAAATTATATCCATTCGATATTAAAATTTGCCTCAATACGGAGGAAGCGGAGGGGTTTAGTGGAATAGTCGCCACTGTCTTGCATGTAGCATATCGTTGCGCTTTCTAGCGAAGAGTGTCGAAAGCTGGCCTGATGTAGAAAAATAGGCATCGGGAAATAGTTATTAATGTGCCACCATCTACATTTCACTTACTTAATTTCAAAGATAAAGTATATGTGAAAAATGGATATCTACATGATGTGTATGGATTTGTGAGAATCCATTATTTATGTTACCTATAATAGATTATCAAATATCTATTAGCAATGCTATTAGACAATGTAGGTAGGAACCAAGACAACCACACATGAAATATTACATTTATGGGTTATTACAATATAACAATAGGTATAGTTCATGATAGGGCCAGAATCTTCCTGTGGAATTGCTAAATGCCTAAGTAAAGAGAGCATCCACAAATGGATAGACAACCAGGCGTTGCGCTGGAGGAATGAAACCCCAAGACAAAGGCACGCTAAATTATTCCTTAAAAGCCCCTCGGCCAAACTGTCGCACAACCTACTATGTCAAAGTCGAGAAACGACGAGGATATGATGTTGGGAATGCTGACCGGACATTGTAGGCTGAGGAAACATATGCACACAATCGGCCTAGCAGATTACAGCCTATCCAGATTCTGCCAGGAAGAAGACGAAACCGCGGAGCACATACTCTGTGAGTGCGAAGGCCTAGCAAGGGTGTGGTTTCAGTTTCAGAAGAAAAACCGAGGACAGAGAGCTTCGCAAGGGAGGCGGTATCCAGGCTTAAAGTCTAATAAAAAGAATATAGGTAGATATATCGAGCTCTAAATATAGGGAGGACCACAATAGATCTGCAAAGTTCGCAGTGGGATAGGACAAAAGAGCCACTCCAATTCTAATCAGTCCTGGATCATCATAAGGGGCCCGTGGGGCCCGGGCCCACAGCGGCAACATTTGAGGGGCGGCAAATGCTTCTCGGTAAAAAAATTAAAGTTATTAGAAAAAACATAAAACCAGTTTTGTAACTATTTCCTTATAGATTTTGAGATGGGATAGGATATAAGGAAACATTTGAAAGATTTAAAATATTAGAGTGCCTTTATCAAAAAAATATATCTCAAATAGAATTTGATAAGTATGCGAAAAACCTTATAACTTCTTATCCCCAAGATTTAGAAGACTCATTTATTTCTGAGTGTATGCATTTTAATCGATATATACAAGAAAAATTACATTCATTTACTTCAGAAAATAAAAGTGGTAGAAGCCAATTTTGGTGTTTATGTGAACAGAAGAATACAACAAACATATTGTTAACAGTAAAGATGGTATTATTATACAAATGTCAAATTTAATAAGGACAAAGAATCTGCAGAATAGTTTCCCCAATTTGGACATTGCGTTTAGGATGTACCTCTGTTTGTTTGTGACTAATTGTTCGGCCGAAAGGTCTTATTCGGTGATGAAACGGATTAAAAGTTTTCTGAGGTCAACAATGTCAAATGAAAAACTGAATCATTTAGCAATTCTACACATTGAAGCACATCTAGTAAATACTATAGATTTCAACGACATAGTTTCTAATTTTGCTTCCGCCAAAGCTCGCAAAAAACTTTTTAATTAAAGAAAAATAATGTGGTCACTTATCTAATTATTGTTTCTATAAATCATTTTCTACGTTTGTTTATTAATAGATGTAAGTATTTCATTTAGTTGTTTTTTTTTCCTGTACAAATTGCCCTATTACCAGTATATATTGCAAAAATAAGATTAATCTAGTTCTATTCATTTATACTTTTAACACAATTTCGAGTTTCGGTGAAGCTTAATTCTTTTGTTGCCCTAAAAGACCCTCAATGTTTTCTGCTTTTTAGCACTATTAATTTATTTATAACATGTGTGTAGTGTAACATTGTAGTGCAATGACATGGGATAGGGGCGGCAAAAATTTGGGGCCCACAGCGGCATTGCACTTTAATCCGGCCCTGATTCTAATCTTATCTAATCTACAATATATAGGTATACCTACCATTTTTTCTTTGAAATAAGTTTCAAAAATAATCCATAATTACAATAGATATTATATAATGGAACCATTGGATTTATTATTGTTTATTTTATCTTTTTGCTTTTTACATCATTTTAAATATTTAATTATTTTTGCAATCTAGTGTTTTTTTTTCTTTTTTTCAATATAATAGGTGAAAGAGTCACTATTTCCCTAGTTGTTCTTTAAACATGATAACTTATATTATCGAATTATAAATTTTGCATCACCTTACAGCACATGCTGAGCCTTTTCAAAAATATTTACTTAATTTTATTTCTCAACTATTGTATTATTGTTAAGTTGTGTATTGTTTATTTCCTTTTGTCATTAAAATACATGGAAATAAACGATTTATTCATTGTGATATTTTTGATAATGAATTAAAATATACAAACTCATGCGGTTGATTTTATTGTTTCCTTTTCCTACATCAAGCAATAAATGGTCCATTTTTTGACATTTCATTTAATTTATAGCTATTTTATTGTTACCAATATAATAATAACAATTGAATATTGAGCTTCTTGGAATGAAATTTTGAGAAATTAATTGACCATATCAATGTCATTTTGCTATAAAGGTAATTGTAATCATTTTGAATCTACCGCCAAATATCCTAAAATTACAGGAATCTTTTTTCCGGCTGTTAGCAAAAAATGCCACAACCTAGTCAAAGCTTGTATTTCCTGGATGGAAATCACGGGTGCAATGAGATCGTGTCCCAGCCAGCGCAGCTCAGTGTGTGATGATTAAAGGATGCTGCATTATCCATGAAAACGACTCCGACTGCGGCCCTGGAGGTAATACTAAACCTACCACCACTGCATATCTTCATTCAGGGAAATACAAGATCTTTAGTAACAGATTATCACAGGGACCTCCTCCGATAAGTCAGGGACACCGTAAGGTCTACAAAAAGCTATATGAAGAAATAAAGGCAGATCCAATACTGAGAAAGCCAATGGATCAGATTGGCCCACAATATAGTTTTAAAAACGAATATACAGTTTATATTCCAAAGATGAAAGGACTGGGAAGCAAATAAGCCTCCTATAACAGCGAATCTCAACTGGTACACTGATGGCTCTAAAACAGACTCTGGAGTAGGAGCCGGAATATACTGGGTACAAGAGATGATCACGATATCTCTAAGCCTACTGTCTTTCAGGCAGAGGTAATGGTGGTGTAATGCTGTGCAGAAGAGTTGATGAGACGGGAGGTGGATAGCCAAAAAATCGTCATCTACTCCGATAGCCAAGCAGCACTAAAGGCGATACGATCATATCGGATAACATCAAATCTGGTGTAGGAGTGTCGCAAGGCCCTCAACAGACTAGGTATTCATAATTGAGCGACCCTAGCCTGGGCACCAGGTCACCAAGGAATAAAAGGCAATGAAAAGGCCGATGAATTAGCCAAGCAGAACCAAGCTAGAACCTTCCTGTGGAATTGCAAAATGCCTAAGTAAAGAGAGCATCCACAAATGGATAAACAACCAGGCGTTGCGCTGGTGGTATGAAACCCCAGAACAAAGGCACGCTAAATTATTTCTTAAAAGTCCTTCGGCCAAACTGTCACACGACCTACTATGTCAAAGTCGAGAAACGACTAGGATGATGGTGGGTGGGAATGCTGACCGGACATTGTAGGCTGAGGAAACATGCACACAATCGGCCTAGCAGATGACAGCCTATCCAGGTTCTGCCAGGAAGAAGACGAAACCGCGGAGCACATACTCTGTGGGTGCAAAAGCCAAGGAAGGGTGCGGTTTCACTTACTCGGAGAAGAAAAGCCGGGAGCAGAGAGCTACGCAAGGGAGGCGGTATCCTGGCTAATAATTCTAATAAAAAGAAGAAAGCTAGATATCGAGCTCTAAATATAGGGAGGACCCCAATAGATCTGCAAAGGTTGCAGTGGGATAGGACAAAGATACACTCCAATTCTAATTTAATCTAATACCCCTGATATATTTTTCGCGGATTAGGGATGTAGCTTAAGCTATTTTTGGTATAGGAAAAGAAGTTTTCTCTTGCTATTGATACAGATGAGGATAGTGAAATCAACTTTACTTATAAATAATAAATAAAAAACAGACATATATATGTATATAACTTTTTATTGAAAAAACTGTCCAATGTAATCAATTACTGAAAAATTTAAGAGACTGGCATCAATTTAATTATAAATAATGTTTTGCATAAGGTTATTTTAAAAAGGCGCTCATATGGCGCTATCACTTTCATATTTCTTCCTAAGATCTGATTATGCCATTTTATTGATGATCGAAGAGTGAAGGGTGTTCAATTGATTTGCCCATCTGTCTAAAGCGCTATATCTGGCTTGATTTATTGTCGCTCTTTCTAAGAATAACACTTGGTTCACTTGGTCTATGCGGCCTTGAATTGTGCTGAAATTTTTTTTCAAATTTTAAAAAGTCAAATCAATACAGGATACACATAATATAGCCCAAAATTATACAAGGAAGAGTGGAAAGTTGAATAAAAATATCATTAAAAGAATGTAATGGTTGATATAAGTATACTTAACAATTTCCCTACCTAATTGGCCACATGAAAAGTTGACCTTCAAAAATCCTACATATTAAATTCGCTTTTTGTGTATGAGTTTTTGTTATGTTTACTCCCTAGGAGAAATGTTTTTTACAGATATGTTCAATAAGCAAATTCTCCAATTGACAGGAAAAACTTGCCGTTATTAATCACTCTGGGTAATATGGATGGAAAAATTAAATTTGGCTATAGAGTTATTGAATATATTATATAGTGTTAAAATATAGCAAAAAGCCTGTTATATCAGTAGTAGTCACTTTATCTTATCTTATTTATGTTTTATATATCATATGTCAAAATGCACAACAAGTAATAGGAAAACTAACCTTGACAATATACCTGTTTAGTATTTGTGTTGTTCAAGTATATAACAGTGAATTAAAATTAATTTTAATTCAGCCCCAACAATTATTTAGCATAAACAATGCTCAAAACCCAACTGTTTGGTAAAACATATTTACTTACTTATCTAATATACATGAAACTAATAAACTTTCTACTTCCAAGACATCAATATTTAATTCTGTAGAAATAAAGGGAATCTGTATCCTTGTATATGGTTTTATTAATTTTATGAGTACTTGTGTCCTTATATTTCGAAGCAAATCTAAAATTACATCAAGGTTAATCAATAAATTCAAGTGTTAACGATATACCAACCTTCAATATGCTCTCTAATAAATGGATCATCCATAATATTTTGTCTATTCTGTTTCAAAATGTACTCAAATTCATTAATATCATTATTTTGGTATGCATTCACTAAATTGGTCATTGCTAATATTTCAGGATCATTTTTGTATGGTTTCGCTTCTTGGGAGTCAAAGGGATTTATTCCAGACTTCATCAGCCTAAAAATAGAATGTACAGGTTTGTGTTTTTCAAGTAAACTGTTGAAGAGTAATAAAAAAAAGTAAATGTACTTACATATTTGCAAGAACTAAGTATTTTAAACATGTAGTGCGTCTAGGGCTTCCAGATTCATCATAATTTTTGAATGCTTCAAAAAAATCTGTATGTGCTTTTTCAAATTCCCCTTCTCTAAGATGCATTTTACCACCACATTCTAAAAATAATTTCAAATGTCAACAAAATACTTAAACAAAGTTTGGACATTGGAAAACTATATTTGAAAGAAAAAATTTGCTTACTACTATTATTATGAGATTCATTTACTAATTATTACAGAAAATTCAACAGACCAATAAACCTCCACAAACATTACCTGAAGCAAACATTAAAATCCAATACCACCACAGATTTTGTCGAATTGCATTATTCAAAAGTTATTATCATCCAAGTTCTTTAATTCAATTTTTCAAATGATGCAGTGGCTCATTTATACAATAATCAAAGTTTATAAACAGAATGTGAATCTTCAGTATTTTTCATGAAATGCACAAAGGCACTTATATTCGTGTCAACCGGCTGACAAGGTCAAGGGTGAGTGATTGGATTAAATAATAAGTTCGGATTGGAGTTGATAAAGTATTTTCCATTTGTAAAATAGCAAAAAACCACTGAGGTAAATGATGAACAAAATCAATATTTTCAATAAAAAATCAACAAAGAACAAAGTGCGTTACTTATAGTCTGTTCATTATGAATGAATGTCCAATTTATGCATAAATGTCAACACACATTCAACTTTCAAAAATCAAGTTATAATAAACATCTTCAACTTACCCCTTATAACTCCCATAATTAAAGGATGTGGAATAGCAGATTTAATATGTAAAGATTGCTCATATAAAGTTTTAAGTTTCTTATTATTCTTCTGTGCTGTATACATCTGGATTTCTAGAGCATATATTTCAAGCAGTTGTGTACCTTTTTTAAGATCATCTTCCCCTTCATCAGTTTGACAAGATTGATGCAACTGTTTCAAAATTTTAGCCAATTTATTAAAATCACCACGATCATAATACAGTTTCCCCAATTTCGTATTAGTTTTAAACCATAATCTGTCATTCTTAGCATCTTTTAAAGCTTCTAATGTTGTTTCATAGAAATTTTGTAACAGTTCCATCTAGAAATAAACGGATGGATTAGCTACATATGAAGTAACAGATTAATATTGCCAATTAAGGCATATGATAAAGATTATAGTACATGTATGTAGGTGTACTGAGGTGACACTGAGACCTAAAAAATCTAGTTTTCAATAAAGACGATAATAAAATTTTTACAGTATTATTGTCTACTTAGAGAAGTTCATGTTCTAGAAACTTTAAAACAAATATATTTAAAAAACACTGAGATTCAATTTTCCATCAATAGTAATGAATATACCATAAGGAACATACAGAAGATATAGTACTTACATTACGTGAAGTTGAGATATAATCTAAAATAGAGTTAATAGATTTTTCACTGTGATTTCTAGTTACAGCACTTTTAATATACGTAAGCAATTGTTTATATCTAGTCATCATTTCTTCAAAGTTGCCCTGAAATTGAGTAGAATTTAATAACCTTTCATTTGCTAAGTAGTTAATATTTCACAGAAAAATATGTTTGGCAGTGGGTACAACATTACTTGCCTATCCTGCTTGTTGATGTCTATATGTACCAAACACTCTTATTCACACACTATCCAGTCATTGATTACTTAATTTTGTTTCAATAATAGGTACTTATGTATTAGAGGTTTTTTATATCTTGCTCCAACAACTAGAGAAGTTTTTTTACAATGCAATTATTAAATATTCATGTGATAGATGATTAAACCTCATACAGCTATTACATTTTTCTTAAGTAAGCAGAAATCATGTTGTATTTAAAATTTATAAAAAAACTTACTAGTTTGAAATTAATTTTAATCATTTGTTTCAAAGCTTTGAAACCCCATTCTCCTTTTTCTCCACTTTCAAGATCTAAAACTTTCTGAAAAGAAGCTAATGCTGCAGAGGGTTCATCTTCTTTCAATGCCTTACTATTATAGTACTGATTTTCAAGATCAACATCTGGTTCTGAGTTGCTATCTTCAGAATATTCCTAAAAAGTAATAGTACTTAATGGCTGATATTGATAATTTGACAAATAGATATAGAAATTCAAACCATAAATCAAAATATAAAATAATAATCAACCTTTGAAATATTAAGCAGTCTATTAGCTACTAGTTAAATATCATGGCAATATAATTTAATTCAAAGTAAGGAAATTGAACTAAAGTTTTGTGATAAACAATTAAGTAAATAATTAACAGCTACTGTTTGATGTATTGTTGTTAGGATATCTAAAACTAAACCGAAATTTATCCTGTCGGGCGGCTACTACATTATAGAAAATATTAATTAATAGAAAATATACTCTTATATTCCATTATAAAACCACCGGTGAATATAGTTTTAAAACAATTGTTACATTTATTTATAAATAAATATTAATATGAAATATAGGTTATGTGCCAAATTTTCTCACCAAGCCGTAATCTTCTTCATCATCACACATAAAATCATCTTCATTATCAGACATATTAAATAATTCAAGTATTTATTAATTTCCACTGTTGTAATATAATACACAGCTGAAAAAAGAAAATTGAAAATCCAGATTTCAGAATTTAGAATTTATGAAGAATAGAGATGAGATGAAGAACTGAAACTTGGCAAGTGTTACTGTATAGTATTTTAACACTGATACTTGAGCACACTTATGCTGAAACTGTTTGTTAAATGAATATTGGATACTCTAAAAGTTTATATCATTTAATCATTTTTAAACATTTTAAAAGTTTCAGCTGCAAGCTGCAATCATTTAACTATTTTCCAATTAAATATTCACAAGAAAATAGTAAATTAAAATTATATTATCACGAATACAGATAGCTTCTTATGTCCCGACCGTTCCATCGCAGTATTCGCAGTTCCACATCCCCTAAATTTGACAGTGACAAAACACGTCAATTTATACAAACAAATGACACACGAATGAAAAACATTAAATTTTTGTTTGTAGGCGTAAAATATTTGGAAATATATTGACATGATACAATAATCAAAAATATTGTTATCTTAATTCATAGGCTTTATAAGGAAATCATTTAAATCAGTTGGTTCTATTTGGATGATAGTAGAAATCATGTTTAATATATTTTAATTGCTGCAAGTATACATTTAAAAAATATGGATCTGGCAAAATCTCTTTTTGAAACTAGAAACCATGAAGGTTACGTTGGAAAAGAAGCGAATACGGTAAACAGAATATTTCTACTACAAACTGATTAAAGGAGCTAAAAACATAAGAGTAGTATACTCAAACATATCCTGATACTACTTTCGTTCAATATGTAACAAAAAGCAAAGGGAATTCTGCATTTTACACAGCACAACGTTTCTTACCTATTATAAATACTTGAAATAACTATATTCATTTCATTACCAAAATGGTCATGCAAATTTACTTATATATAGGCCACTGTACTTTTTTAGAAACGAGAATTTGAACAAGTAATAGAACCAGATGATGCAGATGATAGTACTATTGAAAATTTCAGCCAAGGTCTAACTGTATCTGATACAGTGTTACCTACTCCAGGAAGTCCATTTTCTGCATTGACACTAAGTATGTGTCCACAGGATATTATTGCAAAGCAAGCTGTTCCAGATGATCCTAATTCTCAACCAGAATACAGGTAGGTGATATTTTTATAATCGTAAAATAGTTAACAAAGGCAAATTATTTTTATTGGATTGTATTTGAGTTCAAATAAGTGACAGATTATTGGTCTATATGACAATCACTATCTTTTGCAGAGTAGCCAAGTGGCCACTATTTTAATGTTCCTTCCTAATGTGATATATGGTAAACCATTACAGTTATGAAATCAGTTGAATGTTAAAAATTATACCAATATTTATCATTCCCAATTTTTAGATTTGATGAATTTGGATTCCGTGTTGATGAAGAAGATGGTCCTGAACAAAATTCTAGTAAACTTCTTGGTATTCCTTTTCTAGAAGATCCTCAGCATAGGTAATCTCATGCAAATGTATTTATATTAAAAATAAAATAACATTAATTTAAAAACTATAAAAATATATAACAGTCAAGTGTAAAACAATTATATTCCCAAAACATTTGTAGGCTGCAGTGGGTAGCTCACCTAGAATTCTCACATAATACAGAGGTATCAAATTTAACATGGGATAAAGTAGAACTAAGGTTACCAAGAACCGATAAACTTGCTACGATGATTAGATCAGGTATCCCTCATTCTTTGAGACCTCAGATGTGGATGAGAATGTCTGGAGCCTTAGAAAAGAAACATCAGTCTGAGCTCTCATATAAAGATATTGTAAAAATGTCCAGCAATGATTCTTTGATGACGTCCAAACAAATTGAAAAAGACTTGTTACATATTATGCCTACAAATGCTTGTTACAGTAATATTAATAGTACAGGTATTCCAAGACTGAGGAGAATTTTGCGTGGCATTGCTTGGCTATACCCTGAAATTGGGTAAGTATTTTTTATAAGAACTTTTTGGAATAAATAAAATATGTAAAAGTGATAATGGGAGATCTAAATGGTAGCAGAATAATTGTTTAATCTACATTCCTTGAGTTATTACTAATTGTGTTTCTTTTCCAGCTATTGTCAAGGTATGGGAATGATAGCTGCATCTCTTATATTGTTTATGGAAGAAGAATGTGCATTTTGGATCATGGTTACCATAGTAGAAGATTTACTACCAGCATCTTATTACAGTTCAACCCTAATAGGTATAAATAAAAATTAATAAACCAAATAATTATTATTGTTTCAATCTCTACTGTAGTGAACAAGAATAGTATATTCTTCAACGAGTGCAGAATAATGGCTATTATTCACACGGATGAAGTTTCCAAAACGAGCCGGCGCAGCGAGTGAGTTTTGGAATCATCCAAGTAAATAATAGCCATTCTACACAAGTAAAAGACTATACTTTCTCCACGACTAAGAAGAAAAAGCTTCCGGCGAGGATAGAACCTCGATCGTCCGCGCCATAGTCAACCACCACTAGGCTATAGAGCATATTTATAAAAATGTAAAGACTCTTTACTAAAGAGTATATATACTTTTAATCGGTACCCTTACATTTATAAAAGAAATTAATTCGGGGAGGTGTACATATTCACTATCACTACTGTTGTCCATTTTTTTTTTCTTATAATACGTAAAATTATGATTTTATAATTATTTTGACGTTTCAAACGACGTGCTGTCAGAAGCGATTTGGATTCTTAGGTATTTGACGTTTTAAAGAGACGATTTGATTTATTCATTTTAATTCATTAACGTGAATTCTGATAATAATAGAATGTGATTGGCTAACGAGAGTGAATTCTTTTTTATTATTCACTGGTGTGAAGAATTTATATCATTATGCAGCTGAATATGTAAAAATAATTTGTGCGTTATAATTTAGTCGTGGAGAAATAAATATAATAAGGTTCTGGTACAGGCTAACATGGGAGACCTGCTGTTATATGATGATCAATTGAGTAATTTTCACTGGAAACAATCGAAAAAATCGCTAGTCACAATAGTGCCAGAGATAACCATGAAAGTTGCAGAAACCAGCTGCCACTTTTGCCAAAATTCTATTAATGTAAAACTTGAGATTCATATTAGCAAAAATGAACTTAAGGATCTAGTTCCTCTTTATGATTTCTGTAGGCTTCAGTTTTAGCAAGTAATCCTCTTCTATTCTGTAGTGCATGTATGTACATCTGCCAAACTCTTTGCACAGGTTTACCATGGCTAATCAATTATTTTTATGTCACTTGGTCATAGGTTTTAAGAGGAATCTTTGATTGCCTTAGCCCTACTAGTTCTCCAAAGGATGTTTCAGTCCCTTATTTGCTAGTTCATCTGCTATTTCATTTCTTTCCATTCCAATGTGCCTTCAATTCCACAGTGGGATGACTTGCCTAGTTCAGAAATTTTTTCTAGGCAATCCCATACCATTTTAGAATGACTACTTGAAGCTCTGACATAATAATAATCCCTATGGTGTGAATTTCCGCTTGAAAAATGCTTTTGGGGTTTTCAGAGTACATACGTCCTATCTTAGACTAAAGGAACTCCTAGTTTCTGAGACTCTCCTATGTATGTTGGGGTGACATTCACTGAGACCTAAAAGATCTATTGTGTCACCTTACTTCTACTCAGTTTCTGAGTAGAGTCTCAGAAACTAGTAGTTCCTTTGGTCCTATTTCCCGTAGAAATTTTAGGATGTCTGCAGACTTCAACTTAGGCAAATGTTCCTCTTCTATCCAGTAATCTCCTAGGTGCTGTGCTCTAGGATTCTGAAGTGCTTTGCAGTTGGAAAGTATGTGGATGGAGGTTTCTTCTTCCATTCCACAAAATCTGCATTTTTCTTCCTCCACTATTTTGAGCTTTCTCAGATGCCCATTCAGACGACAATGTCCCGTTAGGATCCCTGTTAAAACTCTTAGCGCAGTTTTACTTTGACTTATACATTCATTTGATCTTAACAGGTTGTAGTCACACAGAAGAGTCTTTGATTGTATAAGCCCTACTAGATCGTTCCAATGGTCAGATCTTCTCTTTTTCTCGGCTTTACCTATTACTTCCAATATTACATTGGAGTTGATTTCGCAAAAGGGCTCCGGCCCCCAAAAGGGTACATACATACATAGATACATCCTGGACCATTCTATTGTTTTAATATTCTACTATTCAATTTTTATTTTTCAGGAATACAGGCTGATCAACGAGTACTAAGAACTTTAATATCTAGTTACTTGCCAGATACTGATGAAGTATTGAAGAATCACGATATAGAACTGTCATTAATAACTCTACATTGGTTCCTAACCTTATTTGCTAGTGTTGTGCACATGAAAATTTTACTACGAATATGGGATTTATTTTTTTTCGACGGATCTATTGTGTTATTCCAGGTTACACTCAGCATGCTGAAAATGAAAGAACCATATCTAAGAGGATTGGAAAATTCCGCTCAAATTTTTAATGCTTTATCGGACATTCCGGGAGATATAGATGACGTAGATATGTTATTAGAGGTATACTTATTTTGGTACTAATACAAGTAATTTCTGGATTTTTGGCGACCTGTCAAGCACCTGCATTAAGTTGACTGTACTATTCTCCTTTATCTAACGCGCACGTCACTGAAATTCGCTAAAAAGACCATCGATTAACTGCTGTGAAACTACGAGACCTCAACATGACAATCGTGGTTCGCACTGGTGAATTACATATTAGGGGGCAATTCTTGAATTTGTGTAAATTAATTCATATGTGAAAACTAGAGGATTTTCATATGCTTCACCGAATTTCTATCCTTGAACTTTCACACATGAACTGTCTCACATGTTTTGGCAAAACTTAACAATGGTTGTAGGATTGGCAACGCTGCTATCCGATATCCGCGTACTGTCATCTGGAAGTGAATTCCACTACAGGAGTTGCATTTGTGCACCCTGGGGATGAATAAACTTCCTTGTAAAAATTCAATTTAATATAGGGAAAGAAGTTGTAGAAATATCTAATGATAAGTACATTAAGGTACCTATTGAGTTTGATTCCAAAATTTAACAACTTTGATTTACTTAACTATTGAGCGGAGTAGAATTCAATGACACCTCTGGCGAAAAAAATTGTAACTGTCGCAACGAGTAAAATAATTCGTTTTGCATTGTTTTTGTATTATATGCAAGTCAACGTAATTACCGTAAATTCGTACTTTATTTGTTTAACTTTGTGTCAGTTACAAGTTTAAAACGGTGTTTTTCTATTTAACTCAACTGTAATCATTTCTGAGGTAATATTCTTATATATAATCAGAGATATTATAGAAGAGGTTATGTTATTCTATTTTTTGTTTTCATTGCAGATCAAAGAGAAAATAAGTCGGTATTAATGATTTAAAATATTACTCAATACAAACCTACCTTCCCTGCAACTTTTGTGGATATAATTATATCAAAAATAAAATAAAAACACGAAATCAGACCTAAAACTAAACAGTTAATTGAACGCTTGTTGTACTTTTCACTCAATACAAACCTACCTTCCCTGCAGCTTTTGTAGATATAATTATATCAAAAATAAAATAAAAACACGAAATCAGACCTAAAACTAAACAGTTAATTGAACGCTTGTTGTACTTTTCACTCAATACAAACCTACCTTCCCTGCAACTTTTGTAGATATAATTATATCAAAAATAAAATAAAAACACGAAATCAGACCTAAAACTAAACAGTTAATTGAACGCTTGTTATACTTTTCGCAAATATCAACCATACCTATTACTGCAAAAATGAAAATATTAGGAGTCAAAATTTAGTTTAACAACACAAAATACTAAAGCACAATCAAAGAAAAAGCAAGTTTTACAAAACACACACTGAAAATAACTAAAACAGCAAAATAAAACTACTTAAATATCAAAGGGCTTATACGGCAGCTGATTTGTTTTACTCGTTGCTAAGATGACATTGACATTTCAGAGCACCATCTATCGAATTCTATTTTTCCCAATTAAGTGATACAAATTGGTCTACTTCATTTTGCCCACAAATTTATAATTTTTTTTACCTTCAGGTTTCCAAAGAACTAACAGGATCATTAAATGATGTTATGTTAGAAACTTACAGAAGAAGGCATTTGGCTTACTTAATGGCAGATCATGGTACATTGGTAGGGAATCCTGATTCTGCTCCTAATCTTCCGAAGCAACATTTAGCAAGGTAAGTTAGCAATATTAAAAACTCAGTATCCATTTAAAAAAAACCTTTTTATTTCATTATTATGAAAATGTTTTCTATAGATTTTAACAATAATTGAGGTTACAAAAATAATATATTTGAATAAAACCTCTTGATATTTGATGACAGCCAACGACCTTTGTGATTTTGTTTAAAATAATCACGAATCTAATAGAATCTTTCTATTGTTGAGTTGGATGCAGTCACACAAAAAGTTGATATATTCCTACCCAAGTTTTTATTATCACTGTCTTGTAGTAGCTACCATTCATAATTTTTTAAATTTATGTTTTGAAAATAAATAAGACATCCGGTATAGGTTATCGTTAAAATAACAGGTATGAAATCACAGTTTTTTCAACTTTATATTATTATTGTATGTTAATGTTGGCTATCCTGCATTCTGCCAATCGATTCACTCACGAATCACGGGTAGTCGGTTCTATAGCCAATACCATCTCGTTGTCGCTTAAGTTTTCATTACCTAACCTCAAACCGAAAATAATTATTTAACGCCTTATAGTTTAACGGCATCGTTTCTGCATGAAACATGTTGAGTATGTATTTTATTTTATTTTGAAACAAATAATGGATGATGCAAAACGCAAAAATAATAAAGGTAAAAGAAAAAAACGAGAAGTGAAAAGTGTAGTGTCTTCGTATCTTCATCAACGAAACTACTGTAATTTGCAAACATTTCTAACAACAAAGAAGCAACAATTAACACAGTCTTTAGTAGAAACTGCTGTAGGAAGATCTAATTCAATTCTTTACCGCTGTGATCCTTTAGTAATAGAACAGAACTTCACAAAATTTTTATTTTGGGTAAGAGATCAGACGAAATTCAAAAATCATAGAAATGATATTGAACGCATAGTAGCGCCGCTATTTTGTCACATTTATATGGAAATTTTACGTTATGAACATAGTGATAGAGCAGCATCATTTTTTAAGTCTCATTACCCCTTATTGAATGAAAATAAATGTGATAGAACACTAAGAGAACTTTTTTTTGCTAATGGTGATGTTAGAAAGGATATATCCAAATATAAGGAAAAATTTAGGAGTAATAGAATTGTTCTGCAATTGAACCCAGAGTTTTTGAAAAATCTCAAAAAGTTTGTGCTTGAAAACTGTCATATTGTATTTGTTCAGGTGTTACAAACATACTTTGATTTCCAAATCAACGATTTTATTAAGAAAGAAAACGACAGAATCATGACTTCCCATGGATTTCCCAATGATACGAAATATCAAAAATTTATGAATGTCAAAAAGGAATTGAAAAAGGAACCCACACCAGTTTATGTAGTGAGAGTAAACAATAATAAGCATAGTATACCTTGCGGTCTATTGAAAAGACGAAGTGGACTAGTTATACTTGCAGAAAATAATGCTTTGCATTTGATGCCTCTTCACCCTATGGATTCAATACTAGGTTTAAATGTTAGTGCTCAGTTAAAGTTTATGCATCATTCAAAGTACATATACAGTGTAGACATATCATCAAATAATAAAGTATTAGTATCGGGATCTGCAGATTGGACATTGTGTATATATGATTTAGATAATTTTACATTAGTAAAGAAATGTACAGGACATTTAGGTTCAGTTTATTGTGTAAAAATTAGTAGCAATGGTAGCTATGTAGCAACAGGTAGTTCGGATGGAACAGTAAGACTTTGGCATGTAAAAAATGGCAGGTTGCTAAGAATATTTTGTGGTCATATTCAGGCTGTGACTTGTGTAGAATTTCATCCAAATTGTTTGTATTTAGCTACAGGTTCAGCAGATAAAAACATTAGATTATGGTGTATAAATAAAGCTAGCACTCTAAGACTGTTACATGCAAGTAAAGGTACAATTTATAATTTAGCTTTTAGTCCATGTGGAAAACTACTAGCCAGTGCAAGTGATGATAAAAGTATTAGAATATGGGACATATTGTCGTCCAAAGTAATTATTGAATTTAGGTGTAAAGACTCTTCTCTTCTGAAAATTATTTGGAAACTTGATGGTAGTGAAATTTGTGGTGGGAGTTTAGATGGTACAATAAGAGTGTGGAATGTTAGTAGGACACATAATGGTGAAAATAACAAATATGTGGATCCCATTGTTACACATTCAGTTGATGCAAAGCTATTAAGTATAGATTATGCATTTGGTACCTATGGAATGTTGACAGTATGATGTTTAACTGTGTATATATATATATGTATGTATATATCGAGAAGTAAAGGGTAGTAAGTTATTGGGGATTTTGTCACAATCTGGGCTGGTTAAGAAATTAAACTCTTTTATTACTTCCAAGCTTTCTGATTTATTTGAATCCTTTTTCAAAGCTAAAATATCAACAAGTTCTAATATTCAGAGGTAAAAATTATAATTTATTATAATTTCACATGCAACGTGAGTTTGTACAGATTAATTAAAACATTTTTCACTAAATGTGGTAGTTATTTGATTACATTTTGAAAACTTAATTATTATCTGAATGAAGTTGAATGTGAAGAAAAAATGTGTTATTAAAATTTATTTCTCATATTTATATATTTAATTTTTTTTTTCTTGATTGATAGGTATACTTTTGATATTAACAATCTGAAATTATTATTCATATTGGACTATGAAAATTATTGACGAGGGTCAATGGAATTGTCAAAGAAGATATTTTCAAATGTATATAATTTTTTTTTTAATTCGTTAAAATTGTGATCCTATTTAACTTTATCAATGACAGAACCATGGCTTGTGTAATGCCCAATATCTACATCCACAAGTTTGTCACTCATATATACATTAAAACCAAACACCACCTATTTACCATTGTTCTTAAACATTATCCATCACACATCTTAGGATCCATTACTTTGCCTCCAAACCATGTCTCTTGTAATATTCAACATCTAAATTCATAAGTTTGTCACAATTATAAAGATAGTACCCAAACAGCTCTTTTGTTACCATTATTATTCCACATTGTCTCACACATCACAAAAACCATTACTTTGGCACCAATAAAGACAATGCAATATGTGATACCAACCAGGAATTTAATTTTTAACCAGCCCAGATTGTGACGGAATTCCCAATAACTTAGTAGGTTGTATGTATTTATATATATTCTGTGATTGAAACAAAATTTATAGTTATCAATAATTATTTCATCAGACAAGTTCTCAGGATAAAACAATAAATGACAATAGAATTGCTAAAATCTAATTTTTAAAAAACAATCATGAGGTTTTTGAAATTAATGTATGAAAAAATCAAAAAATTTATTTGTTCATCGCTTACTTCATAGTATTGGTGCACTTTGATTTCTAACTCTTCTAAGAATCAAGTTAATTTCTTATCACATATATATACACCCCTCTTTCAAAAAATAATTTTAATAATTGCAGTTTGAGCCAAGTAATCTGTCAGCATCATTTCTTGTTATATTCTGATAATATAGTCTAGTTTGTTGAATGTCAATAAAATTGTGAATCATGGAACTTTTATTACATTAAATTTGTATTGAACAAATTCCATAAAATAAGAATAGAAACAATAACTATATTTTGTTTGTAATCTCTTTTGATATTGTGTTGCAAGTTGTATATAAATAATTTATTTTAACTAAGTACCTAACTTAAAATATTCTGACCCTCAAATTATAGCATATTCAAAAAAATATTAAGCATATCAAAACTAGGTAGGTATAATTATTCAATTTCAAAGAAAGGTACGATATTTCAAGCATTCTTAAGTAGTGCTTGATATTGAATATACATATTTATTAGATATTACTCAAATACTTCTAGTACTTATTAACATTACTGTAAAAAGTTATTCACAACTATCTAAAATGAATTTTTAAGTTACAATATAGACTGCTAAGTTACAATATAGACTTAGCATTTTATGTTTGGGGGATGTGAATTACATAGCCAGTAAATTCAATGATTTGTTCTGTCTTGTATTTTTCATTAGCTCAATTATGATTTTAAAAACTGAAATTGCCATTTTTTTTTATTTGGTATTGAACATATTTTTACAGTAATTTTTGGTTTCATCTTCATCAGTAGAGAGTTTTTACATCAAGCAAGGTTTTTTCATTGATTTTGGAAGTCAAAATAAATAAAAACTATGAACTTCTCACATTTAACTCTTTTATTATAATTTCTAAATTCATCCATTTCAGTAAGTTCTAGAAATTCACTAAAAGTATATATTTCTCATGTTTTATAATATACTCCATTCAGATTTTTCCAAAAATTGTGGACTGAAACCACATGCGGAAAAATAAAATGTCAAAATAAACGTACTTTTGTAAAATGTTCAATGAAAATATGGAGAATAATTTTTAAAAAATTGTGAACAACTGTTGATAGTAACGTGTCACAGATATTTTCGATTCCATCACAAAAAATATTGATTACATTTTTTATTCCAATATAAATACCTGTCCAATCGGTTATTAATGAGCGTACATTCATCTAAATTTCACTATTTCTAGCATATTAGTGGTAGTGTCTTATTTTTTTTATTTTAAATTCAATAGAAATCGTATTATATACTGTATGTTTATTTGTAAAGTGCCCGAAAACATGAATTAAGCCACACACAGAAAATATTTTCAACTATGACAAGATCTATTTGTATGCTTTTTATTGTGTATTAGTAGGTATATAAATTTTTATGTATATGGAAACTAATACACATCGATTTTTTTTAAATAGAGTAGTGTTATATAATTAAAACGTATAGGCTACAAAGAAGTGATAAGTAAAATAAAATAAATACTGCAAGTGCCAAACGTGAGGACAACTAATGTTACGCCTTACGCCTCTGTCAGGGTATTTATATGTCTTGCAAGATCTTTAGTGGGAGGTAACATTGAAAATGAGTATGTGCGCATGAGGGCGGGCTCGCCATCACATTTGGCGCTTACAGTATTACAATTGAATATGTGAGACCTGATAAAATATGCCGTATTGTTACACTTAAGGAATTGGTCTTTTTTCTTATACCTTTACAAATCCCACTGCCTGACTTCATTAACTATTCTCTTTTAAAATTATTTTGATTTTTGTTAATAATTTTTTTGCCGATTTGTCGAATATCTTTCCTTGCAGTTCTGGATTGGTGTATTTTAAATGAAACAAATCTAAACCTTACATTCTAGTCTATAATAAATGTGTTCCTTTTCGTAATATGTAATTGATCTTAATGTTATGGTATGTCAATTTACTCAGCAGTTAATATACCTACCTACTTAGGGACAAATGATGTGTTTAAACAAGGTGCGGAATGCTTTACCTCAACCATAGTTCTTATATTTTTCTTTCTACACATTGCTGTAAAATTTTGAGGGTAGATATTAAACAAAAGTGATAATTGTATATAAGTCAATATAAATTATATTTTATTGATGTTTTTCTAATATAAATTGTGAAACATAAAATTTACCCATATTAACCTCAATGTGGAGTTTTTTTTCTTCGCAGGTTTTATACTTTGAAATATTTCTTTTTTATTTTTACATAGTAAATGCGATTTAAAAAAAATGTGTTTTTCCTGTCATCGTCCCGTAGTTGTATCAATAATAGTTGCTTTTTTTCTACCACCAATCTAAGTTAAACTTAGCTAAGCTAGCGTTCGTTTTGCCAATGAAGTTAGATTTACTAAGATCAACTGACCTCCCCCTTGCCTCCGCCAAGTATGCCGGATTTTTAACTAAGCAAAATTTCTTAGCTAAGTTTAATCGCGAATGCAAGAAAAGCCACTCATTTTTGACATCTGATAAAGATTTTAACCTTAAAAAACATA
The DNA here is from genome assembly GCA_910591695.1 of Galerucella pusilla. Classification (NCBI taxonomy): domain Eukaryota; kingdom Metazoa; phylum Arthropoda; class Insecta; order Coleoptera; family Chrysomelidae; genus Galerucella; species Galerucella pusilla. Next base: position 2,328,969 of record CAJUYI010000001.1, on the reverse strand, counting down.
TTCGGAGCTCTTTTAATAGAATCCGTTTTGAATTTTTATTTTTTAATTCATAAAGGTTTACCTTCTTCGAGACCTGTTGTGTTGTTCCAAATGTGGATCCAGTAGATCCATTTTCTGAGCTACTAGTTTTCTGATTTTACTGGTAATTTTTATTTTAATTAACCTTAGAAGTTGAAAGTTTTGATTCAATAAAAAAATTTGATTTATTAATTTGTTTACATTTCCATCTTTGTATGCAAATGCGCTAGCGCCGATATTGTCTACTTTACAGTGTTTGAAATGTGCGTTCGAACTACAATTTAGCTCAGCTATGAATTCTGTAGTTAGCTAAGCTAAGCCGGTGTTAGAAAAAAAGCAACTAATATCTGTTGTATATCTATAAATTTTGAAAGCTCCATTGTAAGTATTTTATGCATTTTGTATTGGTATTTTTTCCTTCATCTTGACCAATAACAAGAGTATAATGTTCAATGCGTAAAATTGAGTTTTATACAAAAAGGATGCTAGCAAAAATGCACACACCAGTAAAGATTATATTGTATATTTTTAAAATTTAATTCATTAAAAATTCGGTGGCTATACCTAGAAATCGGTAAATTAGGCATCGTTGCGGTAAGGTGATTTTATTCAAACTTCTATAAACTTTGACTTGAAATCTTTTTCATGAATAGCATTGAGTATATAGATTTTTGGAAATCATCTGTTCACTTTAGTCTGCTTTAGTCTACGAGAAGGTTAAATAATAATATTACATATTTTTCTAAATATACAGTTAATTTCGCGTACGATTGTAGAGTTTGTCGTTTCGAGCGTAATAATCGATTACCGTATCGTCGGTTGCGTAGGCATTACCATCTCGTTGTCGCTTTAAGTTTTCATAACCTAACCTAGAAAAAAAATTAGTTATTTAACGCCTTTCGCATTTAACGGCATCGTTTCTGCATGAAACATGATACGACCGTACTTTACTTTATTTTGACACAAATAATGGATGATGCAAAACGTAAAAATAATAAAGGTAAACGGAAAAAACGAGAAGTGAAAAGTGTAGTATCCAATCACCTTCAAAAGAGAAACTACTGTAATTTACAAACATTTTCAACCACAAAGAAGCAACAACTGACCCAATCATTTGTAGAAACTGCTGTAGGACGATCTAATTCAATTCTTTATCGCTGTGATCCTTTAGTTATAGAACAGAATTTTACTAAGTTTTTAATTTGGTTGAGGGACCAAACAAAACTCAGGAATAATAATAACGATATTGAACGTATCGTTGCTCCGTTATTTTGTCATATTTACATGGAGATCCTACGTTATGAACATAGTGATAGAGCTACAACCTTTTTTAAATCTCATTTTCCATTGATAAACGAAAGTAAGTGTGATAATACAATAAAACAACTATTTTTTGCTAACGGTGATGTTAGAAAAGACATATCCAGATTTAAGGAAAAATTTAGAACTAATAGAATCGTCCTGCATTTAAATCCTGAATTTTTGAAGAAATTGAAGAAGTTTGTGCTAGAAAACTGCCATATCGTTTTTCTTCAAGTATTACAAACATACTTCGATTTTCAAATAAATGATTTTATTAAAAAAGAAAACGATATTATGCCTACACCTGAGTTTCCTAAAGAATCCAAGTATCAAAAGTTTTTAAATGCTAAAAAGGAATTGAAAAAGGAGCCAACATCAATTTATAATGTAAAAATAAATAATAATAAATATGACGTACCTTGTGGCGTATTGAGAAGACAGTCTGGACTAGTCATACTTGCAGAAAATAATTCTCTGCGTTTGATGCCTTTACATTCTTTAGACTCTATACTCAGTGTAAATTTAAATGGCCAGTTAAAGCTTATGCACCACTCTGATTATATATATAGTGTAGATATTTCTTCAGATAATAAAGTATTAGTAACAGGATCTGCAGATCGGACTTTGTGTATATATGATTTGGAAAATATGAGTTTAGTGAAAAAGTGTTCTGGACATTTAGGTTCTATATATTGTGTCAAAATAAGTAGCAATGGTAATTATGTAGCTACAGGCTGTGCAGATGGAACTGCCAGACTGTGGCATGTAAAAAATGGAAAAGTGCTAAGAATATTCTGTGGCCATACTCAAACTGTGACATGTGTAGTGTTTCATCCAAATTGCCTATATGTAGCTACAGGATCAGCAGATAGGAATATAAGGTTGTGGTGTATAAATAAAGCTAGCACCTTGAGACTGCTCCATGCAAGTAAAGGCACTGTTTATGATATAGCATTCAGTCCATGTGGCAAACTACTAGCCAGTGCAAGTGATGATAAAAGTATTAGAATATGGGACATATTGACTTCTAAAGTAATTATTGAATATAGATGTAAAGACTCTCCCTTTTTGAAGATTATCTGGAAAACTGATGGTAGTGAAATTTGTGCTGGAAGCTTAGATGGCATAATCAGAGTGTGGAATATAAATAGGACCCAGGCAAATTGTGAAAATGATAAATATGTAGATCCTGTGATTACTTATTCACTTAATGCAAAAATATTAAGTATTGAGTATGCTTTTGGAACCTATGGGTTGTTGACAGTATGATATTTACTTCACAATTCCATGATTGTCTTAATTGAGATTATATTTTTGTTCTAAAATCAGTTAGAAAATTGCACAGATACTCATTAAAGTAATATAATTTTATCAGTAGAATTCATTTTTATAAATTATAGTAAGTATTAAATTGTAAATATTTAATTTATTTTAAATAAATACTTTAATATTATTTTGAAATTCATCAGAAGATTTGAATGGAATAATATTGTTTATTAATTTTATAGGAAGGAGTTGATGTATTGTTAGGCCATTATTTAAGAAACATTTCATATAATGATAAAAATATGTATAAATTGTAAATAATTTTTAATTTATTTATTTCAGCAAGTCTAGTGAAATTTTCCATAAGGTTTCAAATTTTTATGCAAATAATAGATATTATTTTTTGAAAACAAGATTTTTTTATGAAGTAAGAGTATAATCCGTCTTTCCTAATTTTTTTTATCAATTGAATATTTCAACATGAGGTGTAGAAAACATCTGTTAAAAATGTTAAATATCTTTTAATTTTAAGTTGTTGAACAAAAACTTAGATTTTAAATATTGTAAATACTTCATTAAGCCAATTTTAACATTTAAAATAAATTAACTTTTCTCTATTAATGAGATTTACTTTTCTATTGTTTTTTGGTCTCCAATTTAAAATTGAATATTGCTTACTAGAAATATTTCTCAATTTCCAATAATATCTACATTTTTTTTATAGGTATAAAAAAATAAAGCACTGGTTCATTGAAAAATGATATTACTGGTACAATGTATTTATTGAATTATTGTGTACTATTGTTATTGTAATGACTGAATTTTTGTTAAAATCACCTAATTGTGAATCAAATTCAGAACCTCTTCATTTTTATGTATGTATGTAATTTGGGGTGACATTCACTGAGACCTAAAAGATATATTGTGCCCCCTTACTTCTACTCTGTTTCTGAGGAGAGTCTCAGAAACTAGTAGTTCCTTTAGTCCTATTTCCCGGAGGAATTTTAGGATGTCTGCAGGCTTCAACTTAGGCAAATGTTCCTTTTCTATCCAGTAATCTCCTAGGTGCTGTGCTCTAGGATTCTGAAGTGCTTTGCAGTTGGAAAGTATGTGGATGGAGGTTTCTTCTTCCATTTCACAAAATATGCATTCTTCTTCCTCCACTATTTTGAGCTTTCTCAGATGCCCATTCAGGCGACAATGTCCCGTTAGGATCCCTGTTAAAACTCTTGGCGCAGTTTTACTTTGACTTATACATTCATTTGATCTTAACAGGTTGTAGTCACACAGCTGAGTCTTTGATTGTATAAGCCCTACTAGATCTTTCCAATGGTCAGATCTTCTCTTTTTCTCGGCTTTACTTATTTGTTCCAATATTACATTGGGGCTGATTCCGCAAAAGGGTTCAAGCCCCCAGAAAGGTATTTCAGTCCCCCTCTTTGCTAGTTCATCTGCTATTTTATTTCCTTCTATTCCAGTGTGTCCTGGAATCCTTAGTAAGGTGACTCTGTTGCTCTCGCCTAGTTAATTGAGTTTGTCTAGGCATTTCCACACCATTTTGGAACTGATTACACAAGAGCTCAGTGATTTAATGGCTGCTTGACTATCCGACATTATGATAATCCTTTGTCTTCTGTATCCTTTATCAATATTGAACTGGGCACACTTTCTTATGGCGTGAATTTCCGCTTGAAAGATACTTGGGGTTTTTCCCAAGCTTTCAGAGTGTTTGGTTCCTGGCCCAAACACTCCTATCCCAGCTCCTTCTATTGCTTTTGAGCCGTCTGTTTACAATTGAATGGCATTCTTTCCAAGTCTGGTAATGGTATTTGGATCCCATTCCTTCTTGTTGCTCATTTCCGTAACGAATTTCTTTGAAAAGGTATACTTTTTCATCATACCGTCTTGTAGCATGTCCCAGGTTGTCTGATTTCTAAGAAGGGAGGAGGTGGTTTTTTTAATGATTCTCTTTCTACTTAGTCTGTATCTTGTTCATTCTGCAACACTTTCCACCACCATATGTAGAGGGGTGAGGTTGAGAATCACTTCCATGGCTGCCGTTGGGCATGTACTAATTGCTCCTGTAATGCATATACAGGCTAGTCTTTGAATTTTGGAGAGGTTTTCTCTCGTCGTCAATAGGCTAGTTCTACTCCACGCAATGGCTCCATAAGTGATGATTGGTCTCACTATGGCAGTGTACATCCAGCTTAAGATTTTTGGGTTACAACCCCAGTTTCTTCCTGCCAGATTCCTGCACACCATTAGAGCCATTTTTGCCTTGAATGTAATCTCCTTTTCGTGTTTGTTCCACAGGAGTTTACTGTCTAGAGTTAAACCTAGATACTTGACTTCTTGTCTCCATTCAATCTCGTTCCCATCAAGTTTTATGGTTTTGAGGTTGAGTTTTCTTTTCTTAGTGAAGGCTATCAGGATGGTTTTAGTGGGGTTGATGCTAAGTCCCACTTGCATACACCAGCTATTTGTATAGTTCAGACCATTTTGTACAATATCACAAAGGGTGTTTTCGAATTTCCCCCTGGCTGTTATGACAATTTCGTCGGCATATCCTTGGCAGGATATTCCGAGATCCGTCAAACCACACAGGAGTTCGTCAACCGTCAGACTCCACATTAATGGGGATGCTACTCCTCCCTGCAAAGGCGTGCCCACGGGGGGGCAGGGTGGACCATGGCCCACCCTAATCTCTCCAACCCAATTCCTCAAATATCAATCTATTAAAAACATTTTTCAATTTTTAAATTTTAACTTTTTTTCAATGATAGGAGAAAGCAGTTTTTTCTTCAAAAGATTCCGATTTGATATTTGGCCCCCCCCCTAATAAAAAAGTCTGCGCACGCCTATGCCTCCCTGTGGGCATCCTCTGGTAGTGCAGATGGAGACAATGTCTTTGCTCGTCCTAGTCTCTGCTATTCTTGTGGTGAGCAGTTCCGACATCCATTTGGATGTTGTGCTGTCAAAAGCTCCTATGTCCAAAAATGCACACACTACAGTTTCTTGGTTGTCTAGAGCACCTTGGATATCCTCCGTCAGTTGTACCAGTGCAGTCTCCGTAGATCTGCCTGCCGGTAAGCATGCTGACATGGGTGGAGAGGTAGTCTCTCTAGGATTTTCTATCTAATATGGTTCATTTTTATAGAGCTGCTTATTTTCTTACAGTTTTTTTTTGTTAAAAAATGATCTTGAAAATACTCATCACTCAAGAAAATTAACTGTTTTCAATTATACATTCCAGTTCTTCAAACTTACTGTTGTTGTTAACTGTTATTTTCCTTATATGTAGCTCAATATTTCATAATGGCTTTTACCATTTTCATTTTATTTTTGTGTGTTTGTTAAGTTTCCTCGTATGCCTCCTCCCTCTCACAAGATATCTAAAAATTTGTTGGTTGATACCTTAATCCAAAGAGCAAGTGAATGATATTCTGAATTTCAACCATTCACATTTTTGTATTCTAGTTTAAACTGATTCACTACTTTTATGATTGACCATATTATGAATAAAGTGAGCACAACCATTTAAGCACAATCAATTCGAAAGACATCGATAATTTTGTAATAATAATAATAAATTTTATTGTTCACACTTGAAGGCGTTGCATGAAAGGAGAGCGACAGTGGCTATGAATAAATACAATGTAAAACATACTGATACCTTTTCGAATTAAGTATGCTTGATGGTTGTGCTGACTAACCATCTCATAGGATTTACTCATACTTCTTTGTTGTTGACAAAATAACTATTGTAATACTTGATTAAGCTGTGATAGCTACCAGTAGAAGTGTTGAATTTACATCTATGCCGAGACATGGATACACACAAATACTGTAGCATTAGTTTTGAAAATATATTTAAGTGCCAAATTAGAATAGTGTTTTTTAAGCTTATAGAGAACCTTTGTCCTTGATCTCAAGCTGAAATCATCTTCTTTATATCTCCTTTATATTGGTTGGTCTTTGTTCAAAGCTTTGACAAAAAACTTCCCATTCTTTATATTAAATAATTTTCAAACAAAATTGAAATAACCGCAACTCGTACATATTTTAAAACTAAAAAATACAAAAGTTGAAAGAGCAACTGCTTTAAAAAGAGTACCTATGTAAAGTTAATTCATTTTTGCCAGACATTTTTTTTTATTCTTTCTTTAAAATGACTTAAATTCTTACTTTTTCATATTTATATGCAATACAGTTTCAATTTAAAATATAGGGCTAGTCAATATGGGTATTATAGTTGCCAGAAAAAAATGTGAAACTATAAATTGTATAATGAATTTTGTATTCAGCCACCAATTGACTTGCATAATGATATTAATAGTGTTGAAAACTGCCAATTTAGAACACACTGCATATTACAAATAAATATCAGTGCAAAATATCTTTTACTTTAACTGTGGTTCCTAATATTTATTTCTTGTATAAATCTTAATCCTGATTTTTGAGGATAGATATTAAACAATAAGTGATAATTGTACATAGGCCAATTGAAAATTTTATTTTTTATCGATGTTTTAAGATTACTTGTAAAACATTTGAAAATATTTCTTTGCGAGTATTATTAAATATATCTTTGTTATTTTTTTATATTTACACAGTAAACTGAATTTAAAAAATGGTATTTTTTTTGTTTTTCTCATTTTTTTTTTGTTTCAGCATTATTTTTCTATCTAAATTACCTCAATAATTCTCGAACAAGTATACTTGTAGATTGAGTTCCTGATTATCATCTCTATTGTTACAGACAATAATCTGAGATGAGTATTAAATCCTGATGTAAAATGGGGACATCAGAGATGGGAACCTTTTCCAGTTTTAACTTCTAAGTATTTAATCCGTATTAGTAATTATAACAAATACTTGAAAGCGGAAGCTATTAGATTAGGTTACTCACAATCCAAAGTCTAGAAGTAATTTAAGGTATCAACAAGCCACAAACAAAGGATAATTATAAATTAAATGACTAAAACTTGAAATTCCACTAAGAGACGCTTGTTTAATACAAAAAAATTAACATACCAAATTACTTCTTTGTTAAATCTTTATCGCAAAACTGAACCTGTGATAAAAATTCATCTTGTTTAAAGTAATATACACTCTTGCATGTTTGTAAATATATATCAGTTAAGTAATTCTACCCCTTAATATCAATCGAAGCAATATCTGAAATTTTAAATTCAGTATGAAGTTGTCAATAGACATCAAACTCACTTGTGAAAATATTTTGTAACTAAAAAGTCTGTCCCTTGGGAATTATTTTCATCGAACTTTTAATGTTTAAATCTGGAAACAAATCGGGAAGATTGAGAGAGACAAAATACACTTCGTTTTCAATTTATTTAGATCCTTGGAACACAATGGAAAAACTTCAAAGAAATATGTAGGATAATTTAATTAATAAAATTCTACTAGGTATAGTGGAATTCACATTCATATTGCAGCGTTACAAATATATTGCTTTCTATATTCAAGAATAAATAGCATTGTTACTAAAATACGTTATGGTCCAACTCATATAAAAGAATAATACATATTTTGGAAAATATTTATGTAAAATTGAACTTTTGTGAGAATGTTTTTGAATTATAACATTTTTGTGTTGGTGTTTCAAAAACCAGTAAAAGATGTGGCAACAGCGGGTTGTTTTAAGATGGATTAACCATTTGTTATCTCAAAATAACGCGCCGTTGTCATATCTTTTACTAAAGCAAATTTCAGAAAAGGCTCTGAATGTGAATTTCACTATTAGAGAATATTGTATGGAAATCTTTCAATAATACATTGGAGGCCAATAATTTATTCTCTGCCTTTTTATTCCTTTTTTAATTACCAACCGATTCACATCTTGTCTGTCCAAAAATTATAACTTTGTAATCCAAACATTCATCGATATTTTATTTTGAAAACCATATATTATATTATATTACTGATATCCAGTCTACTTCAACAATCATAATTGTTTTTATGTTACTACACTGTGGGCCGAAATAAAGGAGTACATTTTTTAATTGAAAATATTTTTTTTGTTTTTTGGGCGATTTATTTTCTTTTTGCAGGGCTAATAACCTAACATGACTGTAAATTTGGAATCAAAAATAATGTACAGGGTCGGACTTATAAAAAAATTATATAACAGTGCACGAAATACCATTTTTTATTAAATAACATTTTAACAAATAACACATTTATAAAAACAGTTTTAAACTTAGAGAAAAATAGTATGAATGTGGCCACCTAACAGCCCAGAATTAAATCCGGTCGATTATTCAATTTGGGGATTTTTCGAACAAAATTTGTATGAGGGACAACAATTTGAAACAAACGAGCAGCTCAAAGAAAGAATGCAGTTTGTTTGTTTGGAACAATTTTGAACAGGGTGCAATAAATGGGGGTATCAATTTATGGCGCAGACGACTTCAATAAGTGGTAAACAGTTTTAAAGTTACTAAACTGTTTTCATAAATTTGTTATTTGTTAAAATGTTATTTAATAAAAATAATGGTATTTCGCGAATCCGGTAATTTCGGAAAATTTCCTTTTTACTGAAGGGTTCTGGATAGTTTATCTACCGAAAAAGCATATTGGTACAATTTTAGCTAAAACAGTTTTTATTTGCAACGAGCTCAAATACACTGTTATATAATTTTTTTTATAAGTCCGACCCTGTACATTATTTTTGCTTCCAAATTTACAGTCATGTTAAGGACATGTTAGGTTATTCGCCCTGCAAAAAGAAAATAAATCTCACAAAAAACAAAAGAAATATTTTCAATTAAAAAATGTACTCCTTTATTTCGGCCCACAGTGTATATTCATACACTGTTATTATAATGAGGTATCTACTTCCAAATGTTTTAATAATTTATTTGACAAAGGTTTTTTATATTGTTGATTTGAATAGTAAATCAAATATATTTGACTTGTTAATGAAAGTTGTTTTATTACTTTCTTATTTAATCTAACAGCTTTGGAGAACTCAAATACCACCTACTTACACCTACTGATTATATTTAAAATTAAGTAAATTATGTTGGGAGTTCTCATCTAGTATATCCCACAAATTTTATGATGGGGCCTTTTTCAGTAAGTCTTTTTATTCCAGAGCTAGGAGAAATTCGTAAAAATGATACATTTTTACCCTATCAAAACTTATTTCTGTATCACATTCAATGCAATTATCGTTATTGAGTTGTTTAAGAAATGAGGTTGACTTAATTTGAATAAAATTGGATTTTGACAAAAAAAGAGTCCAAAAATATTTAGAAAAACAGTGAATTCACAGACTACAATTCTAGAAGAACAGTTTAGTTCAATAATCTCAATGTCTCTTCCTTTACAGAAGGCAGATTAAGAAAAACAAATCAGTTATACAGCTACTACTATTTAATGAAACTTTTGAAGATGATATAAAAAGTAAAAACATAAAGCAAACGGAAATTTTAGTGGATCTCAGGGAAGCAATTTTACAGGTGAGTTGGTTTTCACAATAAGATATTGTTCAATAAATGCTTCAACGAAATGTATTTATTCTTATATTTTATCTTTTAGGTTGCAAGACACTTTATGCAACTTGATCCAAAATTGGCAAACGAAATTAGCTTGGTAGCTGACTATTCTATGGACAGCCATGCTCAAGATCATACAAATTACATTAATGTCTCCAAAACCAGAAAAAGAAGAGCGAAAGCACTATTGGGTAAGATTTTTTCTTTTCATTTCAAATTATTTGGAGTTTAATAGCTTTGTGAAAACTAAATGTTGAACAAATAAGAAAAGCTTAAACAATGATTTACTATTTTAGATTTTGAAAGACACGACGATGACGAACTTGGCTTCAGAAAAAATGATATAATCACCATTATCAGTCAAAAAGATGAACATTGTTGGATTGGTGAGCTAAACGGTTTGAGAGGTAAGTTTAAAACATTTTATCCAAATCACATTATAATTGGAGTTTTATTCAACTTGCTGTTTGCTACATGATAGGTCTATATAAGAAGTAGTTGAAAATTAAAAGCAAGCGGTGTTGTTGAATGAATCAGTGCTGACAGACCGAACTTATTCATTTAAACTATTCAAGCTCTTCAAGTAGATAAATTTGACTTCTGCAATACTGTGATTGACCATTGGCTGATTCAATGTAATTTGATATCATTCCCACAGATATATTATGGTGGCTTATCCATGAAAGGCTAGCGAAAAACAGGGTCATATATTGAATAATTTTTTGATTAAATCCGATTCAAATTGACCATGATTCTGGATAAAACACTATCTAGAGCACTTATATAATTATCGTAAAAGTATTATACTTATTAATCCTTGAAAAAATCAAACATTTTTAAGGTTGGTTTCCTGCGAAGTTTGTAGAAATTCTTGATGAAAGGAGTAAGCAATATAGTAGTGCTGGAGATGATAGTATATCAGAAACTGTTACTGACATAGTTAGAGGTACCTTGTGTCCAGTAATCAAGCAAGTCTTAGAACATGGAATGAAACGTCCAAACTTTTTAGGTAACTATATTCCTCTCATTACTTCCATTAATTCAGAAATATTGAAATTAATTTAAAAATTATTATAAAATTTTCGACGACTCCTTTTTTAATTGTAGGTGGTCCATGTCACCCTTGGTTGTTTATAGAAGAATCAGCGATGAAAGAAGTAGAAAAAGATTTTAAGTCTGTTTACAGTAGATTAGTACTTTGTAAAACATATAGATTAGATGAGGATGGAAAAGTTTTAACTCCTGAAGAAGTAAGTGAAATTATGTGTAATTGTGTAGCTGTAAAATTATCATTGAAAAATTGGCGCCCTTTTGCAGTTGTGCTTACGATGCTTATCAGTCATGAGTATCAATCATGATTGATGAAGTAACCGATTCTCACATCACTTAATCTGCGCAATGTGCGCTCTAAGCACAATTCAGACCCAGGGACACATAAGGGGGGGGGGTTTGGTGGTTCAAACCCCCCCCCCCCCCCCAAAGAAAATACAATAATTTTTTATTAGCATACTGCCGCAATATTTGAATTACATTTAATACGAATAACGAAATACAAATAATATATTTTTCATCAATATTGGATCTGAAGCTTTAAGAAACTGAATTTCTAAGTACTTATAGTAGTTGCGCCTGCCAAGTGTGAAAAAAGTTATAAGTTCAGTTGATATAAGTGTTCCAAGAGTAACTGGAAGACAAATCAACCGCAGTAATGTACCAGGGGACACAGCTGAAGTTTACTATCGGCGGAACATATTTTACCCATTTATCGAACATGTAGTCAACGAAATTGAAGCTCGTTTTAAGCCCCACGAAGAAACAATTTCAGGAAATCAGTTGATTTTACCTGACCGGACCCAAAATAGTGTCAAAGCAAAGAGATGTATTCCAAGAATGGGGGAAATATTTCTTAGTGAAGCTGAAAAGAAAGTTGTGGTAAGCGAGTATGAGCTTTGGCACAACCACTGGTGCAATCAAGAAAAGCCCTCTATTGCCTTAGAAGCTATGGATCGATGTCATGAACTTTTTTTCCCAACGATTAAGAAGCTTCTTCAAATCTTGGCAACACTTCCAGTTTCAACTGCCACGCCTGAACGTAGTTTTTCCACACTCAAACGGCTGAAAACGTATTTAAGGAACAAAATGGGAGACGAACGGCTTACAGGATTAGCGAGTATTCATCGGGATGTGGCAATAGAAACAGATTCCTCAACAATTGTGAATAACTTAGCTGAAAGAAGAAAGAGGTTAAATTTACTTTTGTAAGATTAGTCTTCTGTTTTAATAAAAGCTTCAATTCTCAATCATCTATAATTTTTCAAATAGGTGCTCCCAAGTTAATATACAGGTAACTCGGAACTCGGAACAGTGTAACACTGGAGTGGGTACCAGGTCACAAAGGAATCGCTGGCAATGAAAAAGCTGACGAACTTGCAAGAGCAGGATCGTCAACACTGACGAACGGACCCGAACCATCTGTGGGTATCCCTAGATGCTCCACTAGGTCATTGTTAATAGGGTGGATAAAAGAACAACACAAAAAACACTGGAAGAATACACCCAGGCAAACACATGGGAAGAAATTCATGAAAGAACCATCAGAAAAAGTAGCAAAAGAACTGCTCTTTGAGCAGGAACAAACTACGCACTATAACGGGGCTCCTTACGGAACACTTTTCCACAAAGGAGCACCTGAACAAAATAGGACTGTATAACGGAGACCTCACATACAGGAGGTGCAAAAAGGACACCGAAACAGCTCTGCACATATTATGCAACTGTGAGACGCTGGACCACAGGAGGCAAAAACTATATGGAAGACCCCAAATGGCTCCAGAAGATTTCTACAACCAACTAGCAAAGAACCTGTATGAGCTAATACAGGGAACGGATTGGCTGAATAGGCTGTAGTCAGAACATTAGGAGAATCCACAATACGCCCAAGAGGCTGAGGTGGTGCCGGCGAAGAGACGGCTCCTTTAAAAAAAAATATATATATATATATATATACATGGTTATAACCCTTTCAGCAGAAGGGAGCGAAACGAAAAACGATGTTTAGAAATACTTTTAGATGTAGCCAAGTCGAACAAAGAATTTAAAAAAAAAACATTATTTCTTTTACTTGAAAAATTGCTTTAATGCGTGGCACTCGATTTTTTTTGCCTTTGGCGGCGCCTTCAATAAAGCTTTCTCCTTCTGAACCTATCAGATGAAAAAAACCAAAACACCCCCCATGAAAAAGCTATAGCTACGTGACTGTTCAGACCGCAGAAATTTATTTTTAGTTCTTATTTCTACGCAAGGAAGCGTAAACATAATATTCAGTTTACTATTCAAAATGTTGATCAAAAGTAAGGTAAAAATAGTAGAAATCTGATCCTGAAACTTATACAGAAGTTTGACCTATCATTTTCTTTTTCTAAATCTCTGCTGGGAGATAGTAAAAATGTCAATTTAGGTCAAAACTTTAATTCAGCAATTTATAGTGTCACTTGAAAGTAATAAAGCATGTAGTAAAATATGGATTTGTTGTGATCCAGTATATTTAACGGTAACCAGTAGACATGATCTGAAAAGTTACCAAGGTATTGCATTTTTTATTGAATAATTTAAATGGAAAGTCACTCATATTACCAATTATTTCAATTATGCAAAATAGCTTGAAAACCATCTCAATTTCTTTTTTAAACCAAAGATGTGATAAGAAATTTGCTGTCTGTATAAGTTTTAATTCATAACATATGCACTGTAACCTAGTTGGCTTCAAAATGTCACAATTTCTTGATACATAAATATTAAGTTATTGAACTCACAAGTGTATTAATAAAGGCTATCAACAATTTAGATATTTTAACGCGCGAATAGAAAACTGGAAAATTTATCTAAAAATAATGTTTGTAAGTTTTTAATTTGTTAAATAATTGATAGTTCAATATTCATCCACATGATTTCTTTAAATTAATACATTTTTTAGTTGCTCTACCGCTGTGTTCAAGCTGTAAACTTATCTCACGATAATGCGCACGCCCAAATGGATGTAAAACTTCGATCTTTAATTTGTATGGGCCTCAATGAACAAGTCCTCCATTTATGGCTTGAAGTTCTCTGTTCTTCCAGTGAAATTGTTAGAAAATGGTTTGTATATTATTCCAATCAATGTTTCCGTTCAGTTAATTCAAATGTTAATGAAACTATAATACTACTTAGTTTGCTTTAAATTAATTATTCCTAATTGATAAAATTAATTTCCAGGTATCATCCTTGGTCGTTCGTGTACAGTCCAGGCTGGGTACAAATAAAATGTGATGTTAGAATACTTTCTCAACTGTCCTTCAATTTAAATCCAGATTGGGAGCTTCCCGTGAAAAAGGAGAACAACAATCAACCACTTAAAGATGGTGTTCGAGACATGCTTGTTAAACATCATTTGTTTAGTTGGGATATTTAATGGTTTGATACAAAAACGAGATAAATAAACGGACTCTCTTCCACTAACTCGCACTGTCGGATGTTACCTGAGATTTTTTTAAATCTGTTGTTGAACATAACAAACTTATTCTTTTGTGATTATTATTATCTATAACAGTATTTTAATTTCCTATGGAATATGGCAGTCTTCTAGTCCAAAGCTGGCACCAATTTTTGGGTAGGTATTTCAGGCAAGCTGGAAACTTGTCACATACCTCTCCTATTGTACCTCAAATTGGAATTACAGACCTGGCTAAAATTACAAGTCGTCTCAAATACATTTTCACTCATCTGGCAAAGTAACCCTGGGTGTCTATTCACTAACAGTGAGAGCTCCTACGAGAATAAACACTTATAAAGTGCGCATGCGAACTCTCTCGAAATTGCAAATTATGATACAGCCCGCATGCGCACTTTATAAGTGTGTACTCTCGTAGGAGCTCTCACTGTTAGTGAATAGACCCCTGGCTTATTTTTCAGCTTGCCTCAAATACCTACCAAAAAATGAGTGGTGGTTATTGTACCATTTATTGTAGATTTTGAAATATTATTTATCTACACTCCTTAACCCATTAGTGCCTATAATCACAAACAGGCTATCCGAAATATACCTACTACATTTAAATTTCTTCACCTTTACAAATTTTGCACTGTTTCATGTATTTAAGACCTTCCATAAAATCATTAGTGTTATTCCAATAATGATTGAATATAAAGGGTGATGAATTTAGAAAATAAATAATATAAGAGAAACTGCAAATCTGGCAACACTGCAAGTATTAAATCTGGAATCTCCATACCCCAAATTTTGTACAATTAGGACTAGCAATTTACGGGATAATTGGCCCTTTCCATACTTTTGGGCCACTCTGAATTCAATGTTTAGTTTTTTATTCGTTACTTCTTGAATTGAGTGAATTAAAACGAAACATATATTTATTATAACCAAAATAAAGTGATAATGAGTATTAATAAGTTGAAAATAAGTCAATATCTGGAAACACAGGCTGTTGTGTTGTGTGTGCTGGAAACTTTCGGATGACATATGCTTTTATACTCGCACATTTTCCTATAACAGAACGCTCTTTCACTATAATGACAACAAAATTGTTAACTTACCCTGTAATGGGCTCGTTTACTAAAATTTTTCAATCATTTTTAACTGTCGTAAAACAAAGTACTAAGGATAAAAATATGATTCTGAAAATTTCATGTCAATAGAATATGTCGTTCTCCTAATACAACTGATTAACTAAGTATACCGTAGCGGGACGAAGACTATGACGTCACTGCATATGAAAGTTGACGTGCACAAACATTACGCTTCTGACTGTAACGTGCCTCGCATAGAATTTATTTATTTTGTATTAGGTACTTCTTACAAAAATTTTGTGTTAATAAAATAAAATATGTGGACCCATTAAATGTTCCAGAAGTGGATTTGCTAATGATTATGGAGTTTTTTAATCCATAACACGAGTTTATTATATTATAATTTTATACTAAGTGACACATCGTTTTTGACTATTTTCGGGTCAGAAATATTGAAAATGTCAATATTTTCATAAATACATGTTCTCTCAAATGATATACAGGGTGATTACAGATGTTTTATTTTATTCCTGGTCTGGTGGACAAAGTTACGGAGATAACGCTATAGGTTACTCAAAACTTTGAAGAGAGAAATAAATAAATGTATTTTATTAGCAGGAGTGACACCTGAGCATAAACTAAACTCAAAATGATACAGAGTTAAGTTTGTACTGTTTTAGAGTTTGAAAAAAATAGACGAAGCTAAGTGTTATTGTCCTGCTTCGGAGACTGTAAGCATGTTATTGCTTTTCTCATGTGGCTCCATCGTAGGAAAGAGGAACCGTCCACTACGGAGAAAGTGTTATCTTTATCATCAGCTTAGACCTTTAAAAAGTTTATAACTACCATGGTCTTTGGAAAGAAAAAAATCAAGCGATGATCAATGATAGTCTTTCTGAACACCTTGAAGAAGCAAAAAAAGAGAAATTACGAATAGTAGGCTTAGATATAACAATACTGAAAACGTACTTAAAATTCTACAAAATCGAATTTCAAGAAAATTTTCAACTGCAGACTGCCCAATTATAGGAGCTTCTCCAGATGCTGATTTTGAACATTAATAAAACAATATTATCTACGTATTTTAGAAAATTTAGATGAATACAAGCGTGTGGTTTTCAATAACCCTCTCAATATGGATTCACAACGTATTTTATAAGGTAATTTATAACGATTCTGTAATTCTGATTGAAGAAAAGTGAAATCTTAAAAATACACCAACAAAGTATGTTGACTTATCAGTGAATGCTTCGAGTCTTTTAATGATTTTCTGCCACTGCTTCCGTTTTTTTTTTCATCCTTATTGATAGAAATGAATGTTTTGTTAGATGTTTTAATCGTAGTACTTTTACATTCTGGAACCGCACAATAAAAATTCACTTTTTTTACTCTGGTTCTGCTCCATTGTGTCGTATAGTTTAAATTATTTATAAACGTTCTTATTTCACAAACGTAACACTGTTTAGAGTTTGCTAAAACGTATAATAAAAGATAATAAGCATATAAGCAAGCAAAGTACTGTTACTAGCTAAGTAGTCATCTAATCGAAAACCGATCGGCGCGGTATCCGCTCTCTGAACGAGAGATTTCATATGCGATGACGTCACGTCTGAAATTTGGAGAGGAGCGCTGTTTAATGTTTATACCTTTTTTTAGGCGACTTATGAGTCTCGCTGACGTCTAATTTTTTGCAAAGACCCTCAAAATGCTGTGCTCTTCCTAATGGTAAAGTAAAAAAAATATGTAAATGAGCCCATTAGTCGAATACAAAAAATGGGAAATCATACCAAACCGAGAATAGGGTCAATTACAATAAATGGTTAAACATTGACGACACGCTGTTATATTTGACGATGATCACTATTAGAAATGTTTTAATCTATACATGGCCAAAATTAAGATATAAATTTGGTATGGTGTCCAAATAAGAGTTTTCCGTTAATATTTTGAAACTATTATGCATACAGAATGGTAAAATGGAGTAAGCAGATTGTTTGATTTTTAACCATGCGTTAAAATTTAACATTCGCTTATAGAATTGCTCCTAATGAGGATATACAGATTCTGCAAATAATTATGCTCCGTATTGCCATTCTGTGAGTGAAAGAGAGAAAGCTATAAAACAAAGGAGATACAATGTCGCATTCCCCTCTCTGGAGAGTCTATCGAAAATAGAGTCGAGTAGAAGTATTTTGTTTTCTCTTAGAGCCGTTTAATACGTTACAATTTTTCAGCCTAAATTGAATACAAGTGGTTGCGCACGCATTTTCAGTCAACTTGCTTGCAAGAAATTAGAACATGTTATATTTTCTTGCATACAATAATACTAAACATGCGCAGTAGTTGCCCAATTCGGATTTTAAGGTTATGTACGGCTAGCCTTAAATATAAATAAAAGTGCTTTTATTCTGTAGCGTGCATTATTTGAGTTGTGTTGAAAACTTAGATATGTCATGGTCCCAGGAGCAAGTAAAATTGCTAATTGAATTGTTCAAATCATATCCTTTTGTTTATATGCTGTGAAACATAGGTAGATTATAAAAATAAACATGCTCGAAATAGCTCACTAGGAAGATATGTTTAGAGCTGCAGCTTTTCAGACCCCGTGTTAACATAACTGAAATCAAAAACAAACTTAATCGCACATCCCAATAATAAACATCTTTTTTCCATCGCTATTTCTCAATACATCCACTACATATCAGTAAAAAAATGTAGGAACCTTTCCAACCAATATTGGTCAATATTGACCTATTTTCAAGTTACTATGCGCATGCGCTTGTACTAAACTCAGTAACAAATTCATTTACTATACCACACAGTCAATTTTCCTGTAAACAATAATGTTTCCAATATTATCTCGCACTAAATGTTTAGTTCTTAAATTGGTACGTGTCAAACAGCTCTTAGACATATAGAATTTTATCTATAAGTGCTCACTGTTGCTCCTATTTGAGATTCTACATACGTAAGATGAATATTTGCCGAATCTGTATATGAAGTGAACAGTTAAAAAGCCAAAATAACAACTGAAGGTCTAATTGGGATACACGATACCCAATATAAAAGTTTCAATTGGTTAGAATAGATAAAATAATAATTGTATAAGGAGTGTCACTTGAAAAAATGGGAACAAATCACTATTTAATAGGCATTACTGGATTAAGTAAATGTAGCGATTTTATCAACTTTGTTAATTTGATGTACTTAAAATACTGAACGATTCATTACTATACAGTTGTATTATCAACAGTCCATTTTATTATTTGTATTGGTCTTTTAAATTATACATTACATTTGTTTTTAT
Source organism: Galerucella pusilla (assembly GCA_910591695.1). Taxonomy (NCBI): domain Eukaryota; kingdom Metazoa; phylum Arthropoda; class Insecta; order Coleoptera; family Chrysomelidae; genus Galerucella; species Galerucella pusilla. The sequence goes on along the minus strand of CAJUYI010000001.1, from coordinate 2,309,994 downwards.
ATAAATTGTATATTATATATTTTTTAAGTCTGCTTCCAAAGATCGGTTCTCCGTTATAGATCGGTAGCCAATGACTCGTGTAGGCTTCATTATTTTAAAAGGAAGCCGTTTTCACCATCAAGTTTAATGTGAAAAACAATTAGAATAATGCTATTGCTCAAGACCCAAACTTGCTAATCGACGCTAGAGGGGACATTGAAAATAATATTTGGAAAATAAAGTATCGCCATAAAATGTATGCCACTAATGTTTTTAACGTCTACTAAGTTAGCAAAATCTTTGCCATACATTAGTTAATTGTTTTTTCAACCTTCCTATCAGTTTTTAACCATTAGTATCGCTTGGATGTGTATGCCATGTTTTTTTTTATGAGAACGTAGTACCTAAACCTAAGGAATTCATCAAAGTACGTGGCATCCAGTATTTAATTGTTCAATTTCGTGAAAATTCTAAGATCTTCAATGTCCCTTGTTGCGTCGATTAGCAAGTTTGGGTCTTGGACAATAGACTTATTCTGCTTGTTTTTCACATAAAAATCGATGGTGAAAATGGCTTCCCTTTAAAGTAATGAAGCCTACATTTGTCATGGGCTACCGGTCTATTATATCAAATTGAAAGAAAACTATAAGAAAATTGCAGTGTAGTTAGGAACTTTGGACGAGCATTGAGTTTTAATCAAAATTTAATAAATACTGACTAATAAAAACAACAACGCACAGTAACACTGATATACTATTTAGTCTGTCTCAAACAACAGAATCTTTTATTGGTCTCTCCGATGAACAGATGTATTTATTTATTAATTTATTGAAATACAAAATCTTATTTATAAAAATTTCGAATATAGAATATATATTTCGATAATAAATAATTGAATAAATAAATATTTATTTTTTTATTTTTAATAAATATCGAAACCTGAGCTTCGAAGATACTTTAATAAGTAATTATATGTTTTTTTGTAACATTCACTGAAGGGTATATTGTGTTCCATTTTCTACCAAGTTTCTGATGAAAGTCTACGAGACTAGTATTTGTCTAAGTCCTTTTCCATGAAAGGATTTTGAGATATCGGTGGGATTCAGTTTAGGCAAGAAGTACCCTTCTATCCAGTAGTATCCCAGATGTAGTTCCCTGTGATTCTGTAGTAGCATTGCATTCAAAAAATATATGATTGGACTTCTCTTCATTCGTTCACATTATTCCTCCTCTACTTTGAGGTTTCAGGAGACGTCTTGGTACCCGATAAAGTGCAGTCTTACTCCGGCTTATGCATTCTTTTTATCTCATTTTGCCGTACAAATAGACAACCATTACCCTTATTTAGAAGAGGACACCTTGTCAAAGCTCTTGGTGTAGTCTTACCATTTCACTTGGTCGCAAAAAGGTGAATAGTTATTATCCTTGTTTAGAAGATATCAATAACATCATATCTCTAAAAAAAAATTGTAGTTTAGTTATAGTAGAAAGGGAACTTTTGAATAATCTTGGAGGTGTAAAGATACCTGTTTTTTTGGCAGTATAATATAGTGAGTATCTTTATGTATCTTTCGGAACATATTATTGTATCTTTCGGAACATATTATTGAAAAAGTTTTAGAAAACATTCCGCATATTTTGTAATTTCATTTCCACTTGAATTCCAAACAATTAAATTTGAATACACTATGATTCACAAATGAGGTTTTTGATACCTAAATTCCGTCTGACGGCAAACTGAAGATTCTTTTTTCAAAAATTTCCTTAGAGTCCCGCTATATGCTGTCAGACTTGTGAAGAAAATAAATGGAATTATAAACACATTTATATATGATGATATCCGTACCGCAGTATATCATAACATGGTATTCTGTGTCTGTACATTGTGTATTTGAAGAAGGAGAAGGAAATACATTCACCCTTCTCCTTGAAATGAAATAAAATACTAAAATAAATTGCGGACGGAATTTAATCATGAAACATGAGTTGTGCGGCGGGTAGCATATATTATTAATGAATAACTTGCGTAAATTATGACATTTTCGACAGATTTCTAGATATGTCATATAAACTTCCGCCCCAAGGCGGAACTCTAGCTACACTGTTCAAATAAACTAAAATGGCCTTCCTTGTTGCTTAAGTAGGTTAGCCACACGAACTATATTTTTTTTAACCTCCAATCAAATTAATAAAAAATGTTAGATATTGGAATGCATTTAAAATTCTCTTATCTCAAGCCAAGGTGACCAAAGGAAAATGTGGTTGATCAGTTTCCTTTCGAATTATCTTGCAAATGATTGTATAATATTTAAGAATATAGGACACAGTATCTGAAGTACTGGATAACGTTCATTTTTAAAAAGTTATTTTTCTACGACCACTATCGAATGTCGTCTTTTGTGCCTTGAAAAGCAACTGCAAAGTTGATGTCATAATTGACATTATTGGCGCTCTTAAGCAGAAAGTAACTTTGGCGCACGCCTAATTTTATTTATAGATAAAAGAGCTAGTAGTTATTTTAATATAATCTGTTGAATAAAATATTTTAGTTGATTTCCCAATATATTAAAGCATCCAACAGTATTTTCGTAATAATTTAATGAGAAATAGGGAAATCTAAAAAATATCTGACTTTAATGTAATATGTGTTGCCTACGTACATAGGTGCACAAAATTGCAATCTGAAAACTGCTAAGTACAAACAATGGCAATTAATTTTATTTTGGTGTGATCATAGAAAAAATCTTGTGTGTATTTCGAGCAGAAAGTCCTTTGGTAGTTTCGACTGCCAAAGTACTACTTTGTGCTCTTGATACACAAATAGATATAATTTCAGCTTGATCAGCGTTGTTGCATATCTATTACCCTCATATATGTAATATCTCGTTCTCATATGTATCACCAAACTTTGTCCATATGCAAACGATGTGATTTAATAAAACGTATTTATTTTGGGTCTGCTTGTATTGATACTGTACCTAAGAACAACAAAACAAACTGGAAAACCAAAGGGGCGTAAAATATCCTGTGCTTCGTTTGATACTTGAACAAATATGGTAAAAAAGAAGCAAAGCCTATGAGTTTGAATCAATATCAACTACAGAGTTCGGCAAAAGTCCGGGACCGGACAAATATCGATGAAAATATAAGTTTTGTGAGAAATCTTTAAATACCGCAAATTTCACTCCAACTTAAACTATAATTTGAAAATATTTTGAAATCTTTCTTTCCTTTTATTTAACGTCGGTCTATTTCTGCGACTGTGGCTAATCACCGACGCCGGGAGCACTCTACCCCTAACCGGAAATTTTGGCGAACCCACTAGTGTTCCAACCAGTGGTAGCGTTCTTTAACGAGCCCAACATCCATGGACTCGGGACCTCGGTTTTACGTCTCCTCCGAAAGACGGCATATCTACATTATACCTCGTGCTCATTGGTATAATGCCTGCGAGCTGTGATATGCTAGTGCGCTGCAGGCTGTACGGGCCCCATACGATGGTTTTCCCTGGCATGGTCGTCACCCATCCAAGTACTAACCATGTCCGACCTTGCTTGACTGTAATTATCGCATCGAACGCGTTCCACTACAGTGCTGGGTCGTCGCCCAATATTTTGAAATATACAGGGTGTTCCAATAAAGTGTGGCGTATCAAAGTTATATTTTTTCTTATGGAACACCCTGTATTTTATTGCATTTCCTGATTGCCCCTGAAAAATATAATTCTCCTTCATAATTGTTCCCTATACCTAAATACAGATGGTTATGAGTTATGCTGACTTTCTTGAAAATGTGAACACAGTGCCGGACTGGCCAGGTTTGTCTGAAAATTTATTAGAAAGTTTTATTCTTATGAGTGTAGAAACGGAAACGCTGCGTTCCATAGATCCAGAAAAAATTATTTTGCGTCTGGCTGCAGAAAGCTTACTGTATAAAAAAATTATATATTTGTGGTTCTTCACCCCTACTTTTATTTACTTTGTTCCTTTTTGATGCCAAAAGTTTATTTATTAGGTCTTCAGTTCCTCGTTTTAGAGTTTATTTTTCTATTTGTTGTATTTATTTTTATAAGAATATTTATTTGGTTTGATTTATTAAAAAATGTGTTTATTTTTATAATTTGTTTATTTTGTTTTTCTGTGTTTATTTCATTTTTTACTCTAAGACAAGTGTAGTGCTGATCTTGCACCTTAATCATTAATAGTACGAAAACCAATAATTTGCTGAAATTTCCGTATGCGACTCATGAAATAGAATGAACCTGGTAATTGGCGGCCCCAATTTTCCAAAATCTCACTTGGCAAAGATAGGCCAGTCCGGCACTGTGTGAACATTTCGAAAAAAATTAATTACTCATTGATATAACAAACTCTATCGAATTTTTTCTTTTACATCTAAGTAGTTGGATGTTCGTTGAATGTATTCCACGATTGAGTACTAAATATCTCTTCACAGGGTGTTCCGAATTTTCAGTTTCATCATTAGATTATTCAATGTGCAGTATCAGGCTTATTTCAAATAGAACACCCTGTATTTTAATATATCATCTTATTCTAAAAAATGTCGTCTTTCGAATGGTATGAGGGTGTCCTATACCTAGGTATTATACTTTTAGTGCAATTCACAATTTTCTTAAATTGTATGCTAAATCGATTTTAAGACATCTGCAATTCTCTCTAATTTTCAAACTAATGATCTCGGCATAGTGGTTGTGAGAAACTAAATAGATCACGTTTCAAGCCTCCAGAAAATATAGGGTTTTGCTATCCTATACCGAGTGGTTGAAAAGATATAGCCACTAGCTCTCACAGAAAAATCATTATCCACATCCACATTTTAGGAAATAACAAAAAACAAAAAAGTTTCGCACAACACGAGTGTTATGTTGAAGATTGGTTTGATTATTATTATTTAGAACATTAAAATACAACATGAATAAAAACAGAACTAACAACAAACAACTTAAAGTAATAAACTTTTTGTTTTTTGTTATTTCATAAAATGTCTAAGTGGATAGCGATTTTTCTGTGAGAGTGGTTCAATCTTTTGACCACTCGGTTTAGGATATCAAAACCCTATATCTTCTAAAGGCTTAAAACGTGATCTATTTAGTTTCTTACAACTACTATGCCAAGATCATTAGTTTGAAATTTAGAGAGAATTGCAGATGTCTTAAAATGTAAAGAGATATTTAGTACTCAATCATGGAATACATTCAACAAATGTCCAACTATTTAGATGTAAGTGGAAATTTGCTGGAACTTTTTATATCAATGAGTTATTAGTTTTTTTCGAAATGCTCACATTTTTTAAAAAGTCAGCATAATTCGGAACCCTCTGTATTCAGGTATAGGGAACCATTATAAAGAAATATCATATTTTTTAGGGGCAATCAGAAAATGCAATAAAATATAGGATGTTCCATGAGAAAAATATAACTTTGATACGCCACTCTTTATCGGAACACCCTGTATATTCCAAAATATTTTCAAATTATAGTTTTAGTAGGAGTAAAATTTGTGGTATAGGAAGATTTTCCAAAAAATTTATATTTTCTTAGATATTTGTCCGGTCCCGGACTTCTGCCGAACTCTGTATATAGTCTCATCATTGTGGAGAGGAATAGTTGTGTCATAATTGACCCACCAACCAGTATTTCCAGTGGCTGAAGAGAAATAAGTTCTTGCCGTATTCAGCTGGTTGCAGGCAAACTTTTACAAGACTACAAATCCCACTGGGATGGGTGAATGGAATGGATTTTTTCAAAAAAGGGAATGAAAAATAACCTTCAAATAGAGGAAGGATGAATGGAACGGTCATTATTCTTATTAAAAATTTTGAACATACGCAGTTGTACAGTTGGAGCCTCGAGTGTCTTTTAACCTCTCGTGTGACTTATGTGATTTATATCTAAACTTTTTACATCTTCAGTTTGCTGTTATTCTTACAGCTTGGGAAAAGTATGCGCATGATTTGCTAAAATAACTTTGAACTAGGACAAGACTTGTTTACTTGAAAACTGTATATAAACATGTTTTGCAACGGAAACAAACTCTTGTTTTGATTCTTGAGTTCCTTACTTTTAAATAAACATTTACCAATAATGTTTGGCATTGTTGCGTCTTGCATTGTCGTACGATACCTACGCCAGCTAGTAGTATTATGTTATCTAGTACCTACTATCAAATACCTAATTTTAATTAAAAAGTTGTGTAACTTTTTTAACTATCGATATTATAACATAACAAGTCTGTATTAAATCAAATAGGGTGCCTGTTTAAATTCATTAATATAGATAATAAACAAACTTGATGGTAAACAGGAATTTCCGTAAAAAAACCACAACTTACGTAAACTTACAATATAAAACCACACCAGCATTCGCAAACTCAACAATACAAGGTTAGAGCAATTGAAACTATTCAGTTTTGAAAAAGCTACTCACTTTAGAATGCGGTCAGACTAAAGGGAAAAAATATATACATAAGACATTATATAGGGTCATGAACTAGCGTACACTGTAGGAAAAAAAGGTAGAACGTGTCGCGGGACACACGGTAGGAACTTTAGTTCCTTTTAAGCAAAAGTTATGTAATACATCTGACGTTATAGATAAACAATTTGCATATTCTTTGGTGGTTGAGTAGTAAGCACACCAGACTCTCACGCGGTAGACCCGGGTTCGATTCCCCGCGCGGAATTTTTTTTTATTGTTAATTTTATTTTTAAATAATCATTCTGCTTGATATTAATAACGACAACAGGTAGACGTTTGAAATATTTAGCAGAATATTCATTATAATAGATAATGGTACGGTACCCTCCATGAGGGAGTCCGACTGGCAACATCTACTTATAACAGCATCGTATATTTAAAAAAGGAAACCGTAGCATTATACAAATTGGACATTCGTTTACCACAAAATTAGTGGAAACATAAAATTGAATTGTTAAATTTTTAATTTGAAGTTATATTACAGTTTATAGAAATTTTTATTTTCTAGATTTTTTCCTAAGTGGGTCGTAGAAAAAATATGCTGCTCGACTCGTGTGGATTGTCCATATCGCACTTGAACGATTGAGCACTCCGCCTACGGCGTCGTGCTCCATCTTCGTCCTCGTGCGATATGGCCATCATATCCACACTAGTTGCACAAACTACAATTTCTTTCAAAATATGCCCTTTTACATTTAAAAACTACCTGCTAAATGTCAAATCAATTTATCCATCCATTTTATTGTTATCGAATTAAAACATCCAAGTTTTCAAAATTTCAACACCCTGTATTTCGAAAAGTAGCTAGACCCCTTAATCGCGCAAAAAAAATTAGGGAAATAATAGTAAAAATTTATCCGAACAAATTCAAGTAGATCACTAGCACTGCGAATACCAGCTTTGCATAGAATTTCAATATAGCATCGGTGGTTCAGTGGTTAGAATGCTCGCATTGCACGAAGGCGGCCCGGGTTCGATTCCGGGCAGGAGCATATTTATTATTATGAATCGCTGCTTCGTAAACGAGAGAGAGACTAAGGAGGCACAAGCACGCAAGCAAGGCACATAACGAAGCAATGTAACATAACGTAGCGTAACGGTCAGATCTTTTGCGTCGCGACCCCTGGTCGCTCAAACATAACCTGGCGTAAAGAACTAAAGTTCCAAAAATATGTACCTACACCATTTTGTTGTTTGGTCTACACTTAAATATTAATCCTAGAATATCCTAAAAATTTATCAACAACCGCAGGCGAATCTTCGGAGTCACTGTCATGGCTCCTGGAGACACAAGCAGGCATCCACTGAAAAAGGTTGCGGCCTTTATTGAAGGGCTCGGCTTCATGGATGACTAGGTAGCAGGATTGGCACAATGGGCCCGCCAGTGGCCTCAGTGTCGGAACCTTGGCTTGAGTTGTCCAGGACAAGGCTCGCCTGCACATTTAGTAGTAGTAGTAACAACCGCAGAAAAATAGTGCAAAATTCGCTACATTGTCATATTTCTTAGTGAATGGGATTTGAATTTTGAATCTATTATAGGTGGAATTTTGTGATGCGACCAACTGAACGCGTACCTTTAGAAACGAAGAAGTTTGAGACTGCGAGTCGTACCAAAAAACAAAAATAAATGGAAAATAAGTTTGACATAGATTTTCAAGTACAAATTAAAACTAGGTCGTAGAAGTAATATCAATATTTTCATTTTACATAATCATGTTTTAGGAAAAGCAAAAAATGCAGACTTATCCAATATTTTAATTTTAGTAGTATTTATACATATTTCTAATTTTGTAAATTCTGTAACTAAAAATGTATGAAACCTTTTTAGAATTATATCATCAACGTATTCGATGAAATAATCAACTCTGTCAAGGATTGTTGATTCTTGTGAAGTAAAACAAACAGAAACTAGTATAACAAATGATTTATTACACATAAATAATACCACATGACATTGTCCTAAAATAGACAACAAACATGAGACCGAAGTAAAGAATTATACATTACAGTTGGGCTGCGACACCCGTCCTATAATAACAAAAATTATAAACTCAAAGACAACAAATAAATATGCTTACATACTAATTAAATTAAACTCACAAACTACAAAAACATGTATACATATCTCCGTTGCAAAATATATCTATATATGCAAAATTCAATAATAACATAATAATGGTTATAATAAACAATTTTAGCTACCTTTCAGCGCTACTTAATATAATTTTTCAAATCATCACATATTTAATCTTAAAACACGTCATTTTGCAAACAATTGCTTTTTTTTATCTAACCTTGCGTTTTAAGGCAATTTTGCTAATAATAAACAACCCACTCGATGTAGAACATGCAGCATTTATCATATCAAAAATTTTAATCTAAATCTGATCTGATTTGATATATTAAAGTGATAAAGTGAAAGATTAAAACAACTAAATTGTAGTATACCCATAACATTTCACAATACATATAATAAAATTGTAAAAACAGTGAAATATTTTTGTCAAACAAATTTTGACAGCTCTATTTAAAAAAGAAAACAAAACCACCCGAAAGACAACATGTATATAATTTTAAATGAAGCTGAGAACCACTAAAAGTTGTGGGAAATTACCATACTTAATGGACTATAAAATGTAATATATACACTGTGAATTTAATATTGTAAAACTCATGTCACGTGTAAATGATATCAGTATCAGTAAAGACACTCAAAAAAAAAACTGTTTAATTATTATATGAATTCTAAAAATATTAGGACCATGATGGAAGATTGAATTTAATCAACTATATTTCTCAAAGAAACTGTAAAATGTAGATTTCCTCAATGACACTGTTTTGTGAAAAAATTCTGTAAATATGTGATCTATTTTTATAAATATATTTGCAATGCAGATATAAATTGCTTCAAATATATAATAAACCCTTATCATCCATTTAATCTAATATCGTAAAGAACACAATAAAACAAATGCAAATACAATAAGACCGGAAACAATCAATAGATGAAATCTTTGTATATTACAATATTACTATAAAACAGCCATCATATAAAAATTAGTTCAATAGTTTTATTTATTTGAAACATAAGACAGAATCAAACAGTACTAGACTTTAGGTATAAAAAACTAACAGAGTGTAACTCTAGTTGTAATTTTTTCACATTTTATCACATCAATACAGAGTGCAAATACAGCGTGAATTGTAAAAACATGTTGATTTGTTGCTGAATAACTTTCCATTGTTATAATACGATTTCATTTTGACCAACATTAGTGAGAAACCCAGCTGTATTGAAGTGTTAAAAATAAAAATATCAAAACTGAGTGGAAACCTCATGTTTTTCATTTGGGATATCTTTTATTTCAAATTATACAGAAAAGTCCGGGTAGCAAGGATTTGCGGCAAAGCATTTTCAATAATTGACTTTCAGAAACGCAGTTATATTTCATATCCCATTCATAAAATGTATACAACTAGTGGGCGGAGGAAAATAGTACTCGATATGGAGATATTAAATGATAAAAATATTTAATCTTTTAGATAATCACCCGGTGGTATACGATTTCCTTCCTATGCGGACAAATTTATACTAGAAAGATATTTTTCATTATCAATTGATTACGAATTAGAAAATGTTTCTTACATGTTGATTTTTTAACTTGTAATTATGCCTTATTTTATGACAATTTAAATTACTATTCGAGCAATACTTTTTTTCTAAATTAATAATTTAATTTTATATAAAAAGCCATAAAATTGTGGCACTTGAAATCTACATTAATACTTTGGTAGCTTAACACACATAAAGAACTTATTTATTCGCTACTTGAAAAAGATTACTCAATTTAAAACCTTATACAAACGGCAGTAAAATTCGTTGGACAAATATAAAGAAACAACCAACCACATAGTTTATATTCACCTAATTTTACTCAAGCATACCCATTAGTATCTTCTGTACGTTCCTTGTGGCATTACTCTTTTCACTTATTTTTTATTTACAAAAAAGGAACAAGCGCGTTTTATTAACAACATTTCCAAAATAAGCGAAAAAAAGCGCTATCCCAATAAAAAACGTTCCTGGAACGTGCACTTCACTGGATTCCATTTCTTGTAGACTATCATATCGTTAGAATGTCATAAAATAAAATATTTTATTTCACATTTTACCAGAGATATGATCTACTATGAATGGACCTTAATCAAATTTGACAACCAAGTTTTGTAGTCTTAAACTTCAAAATATTATTCATTGTCTAGTTGTCAAATGTTTTCGTTGTGTCAGATAGGGACCAAAAATTATTTAATTACTAGTTAATCTTGACAACGGTAGCTGGAACGCTACCGAAACGTCGAAATAAAAAATAAAAAACATTATTGTGGTTTGATTCCCAAAAAATTAAGAGAAAAAAGCATACCCATTAAACTGGCTATCACAAGCCATATATAATTTAGAGCAAAATTAGGTGCGTAAATGATAAATTAAATTTAAAAAAAGGTTAGGGCCGCTAGGTTTTAATTAGAATGCATAGAAAATATGGGCTACAATACACCATAATAATTTTTTTTAATATTGGTATAGATTTAGAGTTAAAAAATATTTTCTCCGAGTATGCCTAGATATAGAGTGGTTTTGAAATTTTCAAGAACTTAATTCTTAGTCATTAATTCATGAAAAAATAATTTTCTGATAAGAAGATCAGTTAGATTGCGGAAGCCGGTCGTATTTAATATTTCGAAAAACGTTAGTGCCCATAATTTATCATTTGCACACCTAAAAATTATTTTCGATTTTGTAGGCTTGAGTAATACTCACACAGCTATTTTTTCAATGAATTTGGCAGATAAAATGATCTTCAGAGAATACGCATAATACGCATAATATCACATATTTTTTTGCTGTAATTTAAATATAATTAGGAGGACATACCTAGAAGTATATATGATTGTTTGTTTCAAAAATCCAAAAAAATATGGCAAAGTAAAGTAGACACGCATTTCAGTATGAAATAAATTGTTAGGTAAACCTCTAAAAATAACTTCAAACTATGAAAATAACAGAAAAAACTAAATTCGTGATTTAGGTCAACCAGTAATATGAAACTAGGTAGATCCAATAATAAACAATTATCACATCCTTTACTGATTTTCATATTATTTATTTACTCAAAATATTGTTCCTTTAAAGGCCATCTGAAGTTGGTGTGAAGTATACTCATTTTATTAATAAACACCCACAGAATGAAACAGTTTTCAAATACTTTTGGTACCAAATATTAATTTGAAAATATTTTTAATTAGTGCTTTGAAATTGTTCAATAGCTCTTACTAGGAAGGAATCAATGGAGACAATGGAATGAGCATTTATAACAAATTATTTGGAATAGTTTATCTAATCTCAATGTGGATGTGATTTTTGTTTTGGTTTTCACGGATGTTTTCTCATTGAGATTAGATAAACAATAAATAATATTGAGAGAAAACAGTTGAAAGAATATTTTTGCATTACAGTTCATCTTGTGAATCACCCAGTTTAAATATAACTGGACAAACAGTACATGAATGTAACCTGAGTCATAACAATACCTTTATGGTGCTTTCATTTGTAAGTAAGATTTTTAAAATGGTAATTAGAGCAATGCTAGATTAAAAAAAGGTAATCAAAAATTGCCAAATCATGGTATAAAGTACCAGTGCCTATTATATTTCATTAATGGTTCTAAGCTTTGTACTTTCAAGTGAAAACAATTAGTAATCGAAACAATTTATTGGTCAACCACAAACAATAATTATTTATTTATTGATATTATGTAGATTATACAGAATGTCTGAATTGCTATGCATTCCACAAGTATGTCAATGGAGGTCTCTACTTCCGTAGAATCTACATTGCTCTTACTAAACTAGTTTGAGCTTTTTGAAGTGCTCATTCAGGCAGCAGTGTCCTGTTAGTACACCTGTCAAAACATTAACTGAGGCATTCAGCCTAAAAAAACCTACAAAACATTTTCTTAAATACTTTTTTATTAGAATTTTTATGACAGCCTATTTATGGGTGGGACAGAAATTGCTAAAATTGTGGAAAATTTCATCAGGGCAGAGACTAGCAAAACAATAAATTATAAGACAATCACCAAAATTCTAGGAAACCTAATAAAAAAATAGGAGCACTGTCAAAGCTTCTTCCTGGCAAATGTGTATTTTTTCAAAGTAGGAGAAGAAAAGTCAATGACAAGAAACTACATGAAAGGTTCAGAATTGGGGCTAAAAGAGTGGGTCTGGAGAATGTAATTTAAACTCAGAGGACCACAATATATCTCAAAATATTTTTATTAATCATTTGGTTTTAAATCATTGACATATTTGTTGGTAGTCATCTGACTGATAAGTAAACACATTGCCCTAAATATTTGAGCAATGTGAATGACTAATGAAAACATTTTAAAAAAGTGCCATGCTATATTTTTCATCCTTGATAATAATTATTTTGGAATATTTAAACTAATCTCATGATTATTTTTTTATCTAATTTCCACTTTTTATCTAATTGGTTCTCTTATATTACTTCAAATATTTGCCCATCACTTTTAATGTTACATTAAATATATACTTAGGTGTTTTTATATCATGTACAATATTTACACAACAAATATATAATATAACTTTTTTTTCAAGTTCTATATGGATTTTTTTTACTATGGAATCATTTTGAAAATTCTGTTTGCTTCCTACATATTTGTATACCCGTATTTTCAACTTAAAATGTGTACTTTTATGACCAACTCAATAAAAAAATTACTATTTCCAAGTGGAATCTTCTAGCTAAAGCCTGCTTTACAGTTCGCAATTCTTCTTGCAATGTATTGCAGCATCACTTTGACCTTGCAAGTGTTTGGCTTGCAACTATTGACAATATGAAAACATATTTCAAATAAATGTTTTTTAGGTGTGAAACAACTGTCCTCAACAAGATGGTCTTGTCAGGAACAAGCAGTCAAATCAGTTTTTTCCATCTATGTGGCAATTTGTACAAGTTTGAAGCAAATAGCCTACATTATTTGAGAAAAAGGGGGCCCCCAAATCTTGATTAGCCCCAGGCCTTTTCAGGTCTTGGTCCAGGACTGCATAAAAGTGAATATTTTATTTGGAAAATACCTTATCACTAATTACTGTATTTTCCTATTATTAGTTTAAATACCCCTAGGTATATCTATATATTGAGTTAACTGTATAAACCCTCACTTCGTGGAATCTACTCATCATATGGTTTTAAATGAAACTAACTGTTACTAAATGACTCCACAATATATTTGTAAAAATGTGGCAATTTACACATTTTTACAAATATATTGTGGAGTCATTTAGAAACAGTTAGTTTCATTTAAAACCATATATCTATATATTATTTCAATAAATAACATAATAGTCATGTAAAGAATGGATTTAGCTTTTACTATTTGACTTTTCATTATAGGTAGGTAAACTACTAAATTATAATTTAGGTGACCTATAAATGTCTGGGGGACCAGGTATCTACAATTATTATGAATTTGTAAATGTTTTATCAAGTGTTTTATATTCACTGTGGGATTGCAAGTACCTAGAAATATCTTCAATGTTGTTATTTACTAATCCTATTCAATTGAGAAATGAGTCACATGTTACTTTCTTCACTATTATTATGTCTAATAAAAATGTACCTACTATTCTCTTTGTCACTCATAAATAGCAAATAAATATCCATTATCTCAATCTAACAACTTGTACCAAATAATACTGATACAATATGACAGTATCAATTGATTCCATCAAATAGATAATGAAAATACTAAATGTTATTTCTAATATTTGATACAGTTGTTAAGTGTAAAGTAAGGGAAAAATAAACTAATACTTAATCACACATTTGACTTCTGCATTTGTAGCCTGAATCAATTATTCTGAATCACAGAACTTAAATTTATACATGTTCAAAATTGAAATTTCTAACTGTATAAATTATTAAAAGCGTATTAGTAACAGATTCCAAATGAATCCATAAATTTAGTTAGTTTGAAGAGTTATAGCTAATTACTTCTCAAATTTATTTTTAAAAGTAGATAGGAAACAACAGGTAGATACATTACTTCCTGTTTCTCTAAAATTTTAGGAAAATAGTTATCCAATCTAAATAATCATTTTAAAATCAGAATTAGGACATTTCAATTTCTTTGCTGATGCAATTAATTACGTATTTGTTTTTCCTATAAAATAAACATTATATTTAAAATAGTTACTTGATGTCCTAATTTTCTTGAGGTATAAATCGGAAAACTGGTGTTCTACACTCATCATCAGAGTCATAATAAAACTGTTTTGTAGTAAGTCCTAATTGTACTCTTTTCACAGCCTCACTAACTAAGCTTCCGTCTCTAAGAAATTTTTGTAAGAGTTCATACGGGTCTTCACTATTAACTTCCTGAATTTTATGTTTACCAACACAACTTGAATCACAACATCGTCTATCACAGCATTTTGGAGGTCTACTATAAGGAGAGGTTCTAGATGATCTTTTCGAAATACTACGACTACGTGGGATAGCCTTGTATTGTATAGTGGCAGATGCCGCTGATAATCGTAGATTTTCCTTAATTTCTAAAACTAATCCTTCAATATCCTTCGAAGAAATACTGAATTTTGAACCTGTACTAGACGTCATGTTACACATTTCGGCTGACGGCATTTCAATAACTTTGTTATACACACTTTTTATTGCTTTGTAAACACTATTTCAAAACACAGATCAATAATTAACAACGTGACTGATTCCACTACACTGTCTTCGTCTCGAACAAATAAAAAATACGTAATGCAAACGTGAAACGTGGGCCGATGAAACAGTATATCAACCTCATCAATTACTGCTTGTTTGGGTGCTTTCATAAAAACATGCGCCAACAAAAAGTAGTTCCATGTAAGTATTGACGAATTAGTCCGATTAAAGCGATTTCACAGTGATTTTGTACTACGAAACCTTTTCTAATGGCTTGGTATTTAACTAATGGCAAAATAAAGTTGATTTTAAAAGTAATAACTTAGCCAAAAATTATGTAAACAAACCATTTCCAGGCGCTAAATCAAGGCTACGCTTGTTGATGTTGATACCGCGTGACGTCAGAAAACAAGAAGGGGTACTGTTTATTTACATTTTGTTGACTCGTTGATCGGAGCACAGAGAGCGGAACGGAGGTATCGACTAATTCAGGGCAGGACTTTTTACATTTTGTGTTAGTACGTTACAAAAATAATAACTGGGTAACATTTCAAGATATCCATATATTGTTATCCATACCTTTATTGTGTTAGCTTTTTGTTGCCAATGCATCACATTGTCATAATCATACCAAATATATTCAATAGAATGGATGAGTGATATTTGTTAATCTCAAATGAATTTAAGACTTTCGGATTTTTTAATTTGTTACGTTTACATAGTTTCTTTGATTAGCGCTATATTATAAAACTATTATGGGTTATGGACCTCAGTTGATTATAAGTTGATGACCATAATATCGGCAGATACCTATGGCTATATATACAGATTGCGAAAAAGTTTAATTGGTCATACGATTCAAACAAGTACGAAAATGATAATATGAGAAAAACTACTTGAAAGAGAAAGAGAGGAATAATTGTGGGCAGTTGGCGATGGGCGTATTTAGTTCCAGAAGCTGGAAGAATGTTCATCGCCCCCCTATTTTAACCGCTGTTGCCAGAAGCGCAGATTAATTTGTACAAATGATATTTTGTGTAAAATAGGGGGGCGATGCACATTCTTCCAGCCTCTGGTAATAAATACGCCCATCGCTAACTGCCCACGATTATTCTTCTTTCTCTTTCAAGTAGTTTTTCTCATATTATCCTTGTCGTACTTGTGTAAATGTATGACCGATTAAACTTTTTCGCAATATGTATATTTGTTATATATATTCCCTCACATGTGCTTTATTATAAAATATCTCTGATATGATATACTTATTTTATTTGAGTATTGAGTAAAAATGATGTATTTAAATATCGAATACCTATTTTGTAGTGATAATCAGAATTACATAGCTAGGTATTTAACTTCAGGCCAGTACGTTCCTGACTATACCAACTGTAGTTGTTTCAGTGTAGTGATACTACTCGATGAGTTGTTTACTGAAAAATGAGGGCACAGTTTCATTATAAATTTAAACATTATTGATTAAAGAATAATTTTATTGATCTAAAAATGGATATATAGGTATATATTGTTTTCTCTGTTTCTAAATATAGGTAGGTACCTACTTATGGTTTACGCATATATCGACTAGTGCAATGGATACCTAATTGTTTGGGTAAACAGATATTTAAATATTGTATTATTTTACATCAACAAATTGTTTAATATTATCTTACATATTTTCATTGGCTTACCTATACAACTGGAATATAATAAAAACTTCACTAATTTTTTATCAAACGTTTTTGTTATTTTCACAAATGATATGTTTTGGATATGCAACCAACACTATTTGCTCCTGTATTAAGAGTTGCAGAATAATACACACGTTGGTATGAAATATGACTGAAATAAAATTAGTTATTAAAAAAATTCATTAAAACATATATTGTTCACGTAGGAGCCAAAACTATTTTTCATTTCTAATGTAGAACATTTTCGGTATTGTTGGTTTTTAAAGTACATAAATCGTTTTTCCATTGTTTTTTTTCATATTTGTGCGGCGTTGCCAAGCTATTAAATATTTCAGTAATCTTAGGTACTTGACATCGAACAATTAGGGTCAGCTACTATTAGCAGAGTTCTGAATAGGTGTCATAGGAAAATTAATATTTTTGGATAATGATTAGATATATATTATTTTAAATTGGTCAGATCACCTACAAACATACATAGTTTATGTACAGTAAAATTGATTGAAAAAAAGTTAGTTAAATTTCAGACAGTACGTGTGGCAACAGTGGTTTTCAAACCGATCGGTCGTAAGGACTGACTGATGTTGATGTCTAATGTCATATTGGTGAATGTGAATATGTGAAGTGAATAATATTAGAGACAACCAGACAACCGATTATTGTGATTAGGCAGCGTTCATGATAGCACGATACGATTTTTGATTGTCAATTGGAGGGGTTTTACGGGTATCATGGGTTTGCAAAAAATAAAAAAAATTATTGTAATTGTTTCTACTTCCCGAAATTAGTTTTTGTTTCTCTAGTCACTTTTATCGCCTTTTTATACCTAGTCGTTTAAAATTTTTTTAGTATTAATAATTTTTCGGCACAATGATATCACAACTAAAATGTATATTGTTTATATTAATTGCATTTAGAGGTAAGTATTACCTGTGCTAAAAATATTTTGTACCGGTAGAAATTAAAATACCACATGCAGCTAAAAGTGTTCGTTTTAGGAAAAGATGTGAAAGGACTTCGTTGTTATGTGTGTTCTGATGAAGATGAGGGTGAATTGCCATGCATAAATTTTGATTTGGATAAACCAAAGTTTATTCAACAATGTAGTAGTATTCATCATGCATGTTACCTGAAGATTGAAGGTATGTTTTTAATATTTCTTCCTTTATCAGTTTTATCACTAAACAAAGTACCTAGGTAATTGTTTTTCAAAAGTGTTTTGATTTGTATTTTTCCCGTTTTCAAAAAGGACATTATTCACAAATACATTTTTCATTATTTCAACGTAAGTAAATTATCAATTACTAACATCAAGATTTTAGAATTTTCTTAATTAAAATTAATTACTTATTTAAAATTGTTGGATAGGTACTTATTGTATTAGGTATATCATACACATACCCATACTAATCAATGTATTATTTCTTATTGTATACGCTAAACCCAGTTACCTAGTCTAATTTTAAATACTTCTTTCATTTTACAATACCTACATCTCTTGCAGCATTGATAAATAAATAAAAAAAACAGAGTGCTTATTCAATCTCCAGTGTGAAAACCAATAAAAAATTATAGGCATATCCTACAGCGGGTGTTTTCATTTTGGAGTGTCCCAAATATTATTTGGTTAATAGGTATTATTAATATAAAGTAGGTAACTAAAATAAGAAAAATCAGTTATTCTCTATACAGGGTGTCCCAGGAGTTCGTACCAAAAACTTGGGAGGTGATAGAAAGGCTAAAAATAATGATGGTATTTCATATAAAATTTTTTCTTTACGCCTTTCGTTAACGAACTATAGGGCTCTAAAGTTGGGAATGAAAAATGGTTTTTTATTTAAAATTATCAAATGGCTGATTGGAAATCGGTAATATTTTAACCGTTAATAAACACCATAATTGCACACTTTTTGGCGTGATTTACAAGTCTACAACATACTTGTGAACTCCGGTACCGACCAAGTTAAATGGTGGATGCGCCATTTTTTTGTAAGTAAAACTTTTTTCAGTTATAAATGCAATAATTGGCTTTTGTAAACATTTTTAGAGATATCGCGTCCTCTTTTGACATCTCGATAACATTAACGGTTTAAGAGATACGGGCAATTTTATGTCGCACTGCACACCTTTGGCGCATTCACATTTATTTTGAATGTACGATTACAGGGAGCATCCTGTATTATTAGCAAATTATTCATAAATTATTGCATTTATAACTGAAAAAAGTTTTACTTACAAAAAAAATGGCGCATCCACCATTTAACTTGGTCGGTACCTGAGTTCACAAGTATGTTGTAGACTTGTATATCACGCCAAAAAGTGTGCAATTATGGTGTTTATTAACGGTTAAAATATTACCAATTTCCAATTAGCCATTTGATAATTGTAAATAAAAAACCATTTTTCATTCCCAACTTTAGAGGCCTATAGTTCGTTAACGAAAGGCGTAAAGAAAAAATTTTATATGAAATACCATCATTATTTTTAGCCATTCTATCACCTCCCAAGTTTTTGGTATAAACTCCTGGGACACCCTGTATATAAGATTAAAATTTCGAATTATTGAATATATTAATTGATTTATGCATTGTCAAGGTGAGTTTCTTCTGGCTTCTGAGAAAATATATATACACACCTGAAGACAACAAAACCATATTCAAATTAGTCAAGTTGAATATTTAAATTATTATATAAATGTTTTTTATTCTGTAATTTATATGATAAAATATTGATTTAATAGATATTGATGTTGAATATAGTTTTTAATGAGCAATGATGATTCAGATAAAAATGAAAAAAATCATCCATAATAGGTATACTTTCGAAAAATTTTAGAAAGTAAAAAAGTTCGGCCAGAAACAAGATTTAATCAAATCTCTAAATCCTGTTTTAATTCAGGTTGTCAATACGTACTCGTTAATATAATAATTTGTTTAAATTGATCAAAATATTTAATTGAAATGAGATGTCCGCGATTAGATTAGGCAATTTTTACAATAAAAACAAAAATAAATCAATTCTACGATCTTATCTCAAAATAATTTGCATTTTATCGTTTCAATTTCACTTTTGGCAATAGCAACTCACAAAATTAATCATAGTACCAAAAACCTTATAAAAAACGTTGTGAAATTGTGTCTATTTTTACCTCAATCGCCTTTCTTTACACAAGCATTCCCGAACAGTTCATACAGGTTAAACAAATCAAGCTTTTAACATACATACTTCACACTTTTAAAATAATAAATATTTCGGATAACGATATGGCATCATTGACTTTTGATTTGACATTACTGTCAGTCTGGTGGATATTATTTTATTTACACTCTTTTCCTTTATTACATCCTCATTAAAAGTATGTATTATTGGAATAATTATTGCAAATTAACGATCTAGCTTCCAAAAGCTAGGCCAGATGTATGAAGAGGAATAAATAATGGCAATTAATTCGAAACAGGGACGTACCTATTCAGAATATATGTATTGTTATCAGTGGCGGCTAGTATATAAATAAGCGCTGCTGTACTGCAGAGCTCCCAAAAAAAAACATCTGATTAAACAAAATATTTCCTTTTATCAAATATAAAATTTATAATATATTTTGTAAGGCATTCGGATTGTCATTATGATAGAAAAAGAGAGCGCAAGCAACAGCGCGGTTAGTAAACTCCACCAGTGGAATAACGAACCTATGGGATTTTTACGATAAAAAGACGATGATGTCATTTTTAGTTACTTTCCTGCTTATCAGAATGAATATTAATTTACCAACCGTAAATACAATTTATCCTTAACAGCTAGGGCAATGTACAGCTAATGGGTTGGCAAAACTTCAAGACGTTGTCAGATCAACTGTTAAAATTCCCCAGTTTGTTTTGACGTTTATCGACATTCGATCATCGTCTAATATTTACAAGTTTTTTTGGTGTAGTTAATGAAATGCCGATGAAGCTGAATAGTAAATGTCAAGAGATGGTAACATCTTTGTTGAGCTATTTTGAACGAGAATGTCGGAATCGGGGCCAGCTTCTCCCGCTTTCTGCTGTAAGAGACGTAAGTAATACAGTTGGCAGAAGCAAAGGTGAGCCCTGGTGGGCGTGTTCATGTCGCTGTACTTGTATTTTTGTAGTAACAATTCGATATTTTGAATCGATAACCAAATATCGATACCATAAATGTCAACTGTTAAGAGATATGTAAACAAAGTCAAACTTGCTAAAAATGTCACTCTAAATATTAATAAAAACATTTATATTGGACCAAAACCGTTTGCCCTAAATGTCTATATTTTCAAATTACATGACTGTATTAATGTCATGAAAAATAAGGGCCAAGTTTCTATGGAAAGCAACAAAATATGAACTGGTTATGGTCCAGTGTTGCCGATGCAAAAATGAAAATTACCCGAACTTACTATTCAAATTATCAGAATTTGTCAAAATTACCAAAAGGACACATTGGTTATCTAAATAAAGTCTTCGGTCCCAGTCAATATAACAATCCCCAAAAACAATATCCATTTTATATATCCCTTCTACAAAATATTCGAAAAACTATTGGATCCATATTAGTGAAATTGTCTAAAAATCGGATAATCATCCTCGCATTGACAACACTGATACAAAATGAATAAAATGATGTATGTTGATGAAATCCCTCGGTCATATTATTTCGATTATATTATTTAACAATTACTAATGGACAATCGTTAACATTGGCTCTTGATTGGCTGCTTGCGATGACCTTATTTTAGTTCTCATATTTTCCGGGGCTCATGTTTGGTTCTGACAACTGTAGTATTCGCTATTTGTACTCATTATTGTCATTGTCTATAATCTTATTATTAAGAACTGTCAATCTAACATCAGATTGACTCTTCTAGTTTTCGTTCAGTAAAGAAAAAAAAACTACAGCTTGGCAACCTCACAATATTTTGTTTTGCAACGTCATCGTCTTTTTAACGTAAATAAACTATATTTCGCGCGATCATTCATTTTTTATATTGTTGGGCCAAACGAACGTGCTCTGTGAGCTCTTCCCAACACCCGCGGTGCACACTTCTTTCCCTTGACGGTCTAAAACTAAGCCGTGATTTTAACAGGAAAATTCGCTGCATATACTCCAGCGCATACGGTTGGATTTATGGTTTAAGGATTTACATCCTAACGAGTTTAACGAATAGAGTGCGGGTGTTTCTGTGTATTGTTCACAATTATTATATAAACTGTGAGCTATGAAGGTGTCTTCAATTTAGGACATTACCAGAGATCACTATTGAAAAAACTGGTGTAAGTAGAGGAAAAAGTTATACATGTTCAAAAAACTAATGGATTTATGGATGTAACAAAAAAATGCTTTATATTGTTACCAAAAGGTAAGCAGGGAAAATAAAAAAACACGATAAAATTATGGCTCAATTAGACTTAACTTATAAGAAATACGTTTTTGTTAGCGAAGCGGTTATTAGTGCGTAACTCTTATTTTTCTTGTGTGGCAATTGAGAATTGTTCCAGAAATCCAATGTTTCAACACGGAAGGCGATGGATTATAAAATCGATGGGAGACAACCTCCTTACAAAGTAAACTTTTGCAGAACACCTTAAAATTTTTACCACCTGCCGCCAGTGCCCAACCATTTTCACAGCAAGCATGTAAACTTTTTATTCGCTAGTCATGAATAACAAGAACATTTTACTTGCATTATGAACTAATATCATGGTTGTAAATAACGTAAAAATGCAGTGTATAGTTTATCTATAACTAGCTATCATTTTATTTTTTTTAGTTTCCATATTTAGGCTAGATATTCTATACAAATAATTAATCATTTGCAATTGAACACTTTTAAAAACAATTACTTAGTCAATCTAACTATACAGAGTGAGGTTAGAAATTTTTACGGTTTAAGATATCCCAGGGCCCGTATTCTTAATAGACTAGTGAGAATATCACCATGATTTTGGTGTTTACGAGTTGCGCAAAAGGAGAGAGATTCAATTTCATGGTTCGGACCAATAAAGAATCTCGCCTAACCGATAAGATGCTAAGAAGTGTGCAATTTTGTAACACTTCAATAGATTCTAGACCTGGTGAGATGAAAAAAAATGCAGTACCTAGCCAAATTAATGACAGATACTGGTGGTTGGCCAGCCAAACTGGAACCTCTAATCTTGTGTGAATAGCAAATTTTTTATACTTGAGAAAAGTATGGTTAAGTTTGTTTAGGAACGTTGTCATTTGAGCAGCTGAATTTTCCTTTTTATGCTCATACATCAACTAAAAATATACAAAAACATAACTTGAATCATGATAATGTAACAACAGTAAAACTGGTTTTAAATAATTGAGAACAATTCAATTAGTTCAATTTGTGTAGAAGTCTAACAACATTGCAGATCTTACTATTTATCTTTGAAACTAAAGTCCATTTTCCACCGTGCGAGTTGACGCTGCAACTCGAAAAAGTTGCATGCAGCTTGGCGTTTTTTTCGTTGGGCGCGTCGGTCGCATGAATTAGAACTTGCTCTATTTTCGAGCGAGAAGTCGCTGCGACTTGGTAACTTTTCTGGTGGATTTTGTCGCACCAACCCAAAATTTCTATTGGCTGATCCGCTCTGACACTGATGTCACTGTTGTCAATCAAGTTGGCAACACGTTACGTTTCCGCTATGCCTGGGTGAGTCGCAGCAACAAACTATCGATATGCTGATTGTACTTTTTCTAGCAGCGATTTGTCCCAGCAACAAGTCGCTGCGATTTGACGCAACGTGGAAAATGAACTTGAGACAAATATGGAACTCCCATGCTTTAGGCAACCCGACAATACACCAATCCCATGGTGAGATTCTCACTAGTTCCTCAAGAATATGGACCCAGGAATGTACCTTCAGTAACTTTCTCAGGTGACAGGAGGACAAGATCCTGTGAAACATATAAACTCAATGACTGCAAAGAGGCAAACGGGGTAGAATACTGTTTTTGTCCCACTGATCTTTGCAACGAAAGAAGTGATACCTTTGCTGATATCACAGATGATGAAGATTTAATTGAAGGCAGTGGAAAGCAAATAGTATTTGACGTCTCAAAGGAAAAAGAAGAAATTAAACCAAAACAGAATGTTACGATTACATATGTACATTCTGGTGGGTTTAAAATCAAAACTAAACAGTATTTTACTTTCTTTATTGCAATTTTAATGGTTTTGTATTGAGGGACAAATTTTATTTAAAAAAATAGTTATTAAAAAAGGTACCTACACTTGTTCCATTCCCAATTTTTAATATTTTGAAAATATACCGTAAATATGTACATGGCTTCTTTACCAATTCGTAAGGGTTGTTCTATGTGAATACCGGAATTAATAAATCGGAAAAATTGAAACAATATTCCAGCATATTGGCCCAGTTGATTTTTTTGCAATCAATTATTATTTTGTGTCGAATGCCGCAAAGCAAATCAGACCTGGGTTCAGGTATATTTTTTCCGGGTCAACTTATTAAAAATTTATTTTTTCCTGGGCTATTTCTTCCGGTTTATTTTTTCCGATTTCTTCCGGTTTATTTTTTCCGATTACCATCCTGAGTATATCAATGTAGTAGTATACACATATACAGATCGCGAAAAAGTTTAATAGGTCATACGATTTACACAAGTACGACAAGGAACAACACTATTTGAAAGATGGAGAGAAGAATTATTCTATGTGTGAAACGCATAATTAGATCTGTCCCCTCTACCAAAACAGGTCGTGTTCATTGCCCTTTTTACTTTTAACCGTTGTGTTTTGGTAGAGAGGACTGATCTAATTGTAGATACGCTTGCAGTTTCCATCGCAGAGAGATTTGAGCAAATTGCTATTAACGTACGGCCCGACTAAACATACATATAAACGAACTCGTTTCAACCTGTGTCTTCCATTTACGGACTACGATTTTTGTGCTTTATTTTTCGTTCTTTTAGTGTTTTAAATTTGATTTTTCATTATTTACGACTATGCCTATCCCTGAGACAATTGTGGTCGCTATTCATGGTCAACAAACAGTACGAAATTTATCCAATGGCAGGAAAACCTAACCTCAACCTCATAACATGAAAGATAAACATATTATAAAGTTCATTTTCCACGTTGCGTCAAATCGCAGCGACTTGTTGCTGGGACAAATCGCAGCATATCGATAGATTGTTGTTGCGACTCATCCAGGCATAGGGGAAACGTAACGTGTTGCCAACTTGATTGACAGTGACAGCAATGTCAGAGCGGAGCAGCCAATAGAAATTTTGGGTTTAATTTTTTTTTTCATCAGGCAGCAGCTCTGCAAGGTCAATCAGAAAAGTTTTATGGTTTTATTGCTTCTCAGTATCATAGATATAAAAAGAACTTTACCTTAATAATTGTACTTGTAAAATATAAAAATTGAAATAAATTTGTGAAAATACTTTTTTAAAATTATTTTTTAGGAACGTAATACAAATTTGGGGCGTTATTTTAAATTTGCACAAGAGCGACAAAAGTGCTGGGCGCGGACCTGTAGACTTTTGAACTTTTTCGCAATCTGTAGTAGCTATTAGTATATAACTATATAACAATTATAAATATACCAGTAATACAAAATTTGTATAAGTATTTAAATAATCGTATATATTTTTATAAATTACTTTATTGCTATTGTTCATATAAATTACTAAGTGGGCCGTTTTTTACTGTGTATTAAACATATTTTTTGTAAATTTTTTTATATTACATTGTACTAAATAACTAAATTGTGCCAAGATTTGTGATTATATGACTGATTATAAGGTATACACTAATATTTTTTTAATACGTAAACATTTTATGTATGCTACAAGAACTAGACTATGTAAAAACAAGTTTTGGGAAACCGCGTTTCCAAATTCTTGTCTGTTATTTTTTGCTTGACTAAAAAAAAATAACATCTATATAAAGTTTATTTTTGAAATCTCGTTGGATTTGATATTAAAATGACGAAAATAACTGTTATTTGAGTTTAAAAAATTATTTATTATGTAATTAGCGTAGTTTTAATTATTTTGTAAAAAACGCTTTTTAAAATAATGAAAAAAAAAACTATCCCCATCTCACTTAAAATGCAGTCAGATTTAGATCAAACCGAACGCAGTCTTTGATGTAGCTATACAGTTTGCAGTTTCCTATAAATATTAAATATACCAACACAGTGTTTGTGTATAATTTATTTTAAGGTATAGTACTGTATATAACGAGATTCTGTCGAGATTATAAGTTACAAAAGATATTCACTAATAGAGTGTTCCACAAGATATTTACATACCTATACAGGGTGGTCCGTAAATAATGGACCAAAGTAAAATGGAAGATTATTGGCCTAAAAATATAACAATCTGACGCAACTTCCTTTCCTTCATAAGTCTCAAAAATTACTGTTTTTTGAGATATTCGCATTTTTAAACCCCCCTTCATAATTTTCATTTCATTTATTAGCACAAAAATTTATAGTAGGCGCTGATGTCAGCAAATTAATTATCAGCTATAATATAGCCAGAACATTTATAATTTGCAATAATTTTGCCATAACTTTCCTCATGGATGTTGCTTTGAGGTAACAACCCTCCGCCTTCGGAGTCGGGTTGTTATCAAGCAATACGCTTTCGCGCCCTTTTAAAAATACATCAAAAATGGATGTTTTATGATTTCCCAGGCCCTAAAACCCCTATCTTCAAATGTTTACGTCTGCATAAACAAAATCTTCCAATTTACTGAGAAAAAACATTTTTGACATTTAAACTCTGCTACCCTGTATCTTTCTTATCAGCGATATATTATTGAAATAAGTTGCGTCAGATTGTAATATTTTTAGGCGACGAATCTTCCATTTCACTTTGGACCACCACGGACCACCCTGTATATGAATTGACAATTTAACAAAAAAAATGTAATTTATACGTAAATTTTTCAATCAGTCAATTTAATGTTAGATAGTAAGATATAAGATATAAGTAGGTTCCAAGTTGGAACTTCCAGCCAGGCTTTGGAATATTTTCTTGTGGTTCACTCTGTATAACATACGAAAGTATTTAAGAGGCCACCAGCAAATAATGGGATGCATTTTTAAGTTTGTAGAATGCGACAAGTGATAACGAAGATTTCTATGATTTCAAGTCTTTTAAAAACGCCTCCCAGTATATTTTTTATAGTTCACTTTATAAGTGATTGACTTTATTGATGAGATTTTATAAATATTTATATTTTTGTATGTTTTAATGCAACACGCCAAAGAAAATTTATGTTTCTGTTTTTATTGTGCAATAATTTATAGATGTTAATTAAGTTTGTTATACGATAATAGTATTTAAATAGTAATAAATTATAGTAATCCTCTAGTTCCAAAGACTACTTTTATGTGGGAATAAACAGTTCAAACAGTTCCCAAATTATAGAACTAGCTTTTAACTTTTTACGGTTAGTTCAGGCACAAGGTCGTTTTATATTTCTTTCAGAATGTGATGATATACAAGGTGTACCGATCTTACAACAAAGTTCAGTACAAAGCTTATTTCAAGATATATCTAAAAATCGTAGGTAGCTTACTGTACCGGGTGGGCAAATAAGGATGTTAGAAAATTTGCCGTACCTATTTCTCTTATAAGTTCTGCTATCTCAATATCTTATCATTTTTGTTACCCAAGTTCAAACCAATTAGTTTTTGTTGAATTATGCATACTCTTCCTAGGCTTTGGAAAATATTTTACAAATGTTAGTTTTTTTATTAAAATCCTTCAGATCAAAATGGTTTTTCTAATGATATCGGGCGTTACATAATGTATGTACTGAAGTCAGCTGTTCAAGGAAATTTAGAAGAATGCATAGGTTGTTACATTTAAAAAAATTGCCGGTCGATGCCGTTATCACATTAATTGATATCACCCTGTATAATGAAATTTCATGTAAAATGTAGAACATTCAAATTAAAAATTGCCATGTTTCAAATATTTTTAAATGCTTTTTGTTTAGGAAATATCTAATTTATTCCAACCTATATCCGACTGAAAGTAGCTTCCTTTATAATAAATTAATATTTTATCAAAAGCTTGATACACAGAAAATGATAATCATATTAAGGATTCTTTTCGAGTTGTTTAATAGGATGGCCTTGCCAAATTTTATTCTAGTTAATTGGAATGTTGTTTTCTTAAATTATGTAAATTTTGAAACTTTTATTGATTCTACAAATAAACATTGGAACAGGAATTGTACGAGATGGGTTTAAGGGCGCCTCTATTTCTTTCATTCTGACTTCTTTTATGATGGATTATTTGTCATTCTACCTAGTATTATATTTTAAACGTTTAGATTCTATAGATGACTTGCTGTCAATTTTTAATTTTTAAAATCCTTACATCTAGTTTACCATTCAGAAAGAAAATAAAAATGAGTCCGTTACTTTTCTAGACTTTAGGTACCCATAATCTCATTTAGAAATGTGAGTACCTACCTAATTTTTAATTTTATTTGCTTTATAATTTATTTGACCTTATACATTTTTTAGTCTTTGGAAATGAATATTTGAGTATTCGAAAGCTTGAAAAATAAATTCTTAAGCTCTGGTATTATTGTCACATTACCACATAAATTACCTATATAATACTACTTCTTTATATAATACGTTTCTTATAATAATTAGGTCAGTGTGTTATATATTTTTTGGATTAAACAAAGTTTGTTTATATGTAATGAGCTTTGGAAAAAATGTCTACTAAATGCAGCTTCGAGAAAATGGTATTTATTTAATTGGGAAAATTTTTGGTTGTGAAACAAATTTTTTCAAAAACTGTTTTTTTCAAGAACTTTTTACATAACTAATAATTACGTTTGTGAAGTGTGACGAACGATTTTTAAAGTTTCAAACCAGTTTATAAGAAGCCTTGCAATATCTGAAAGTATTGCTTTTGAATGTTGAGCACTTAGCGGTAATTGGACGTCAATCAACAAATATTGATGCAATAACTGGGTACTGGTAAAAATGGATGATTACATCATTTCTACTGTATTATCGATCTCCAACACAACATATCAATTTTCAAATTTTTACACAGTACAGATAAAATTGTTCTTCCAGACAGAAAATATTAGACTGAAAAATAATTCCAGTAAGTCGCGCCCAAGCATATTTTTCCAATGTACATAAATTAACTTGTAGAAATTGAGTATATTTTTTAATGTATGAATATTTATTTAGGATTCTCCGTATATGTGTAGGTATAATTCGTGCTCGTAGCCGGAACACATATTCCAGACAACTATTTGTTGTAAACTTATTTAGGTGTCATTGTACTAACTGATTTTTAAATTGCTTCATTGTGAAATAATTCTGTCTAAGTAATGTGAGATTAACATTAAAATCTGATCAATTCCACAGGTATATAAGAAGTAAGTCAATAATAAATTATATTCGAATGATTCCTTTTAGACTGACACTATATTAACCCTGCAGTGGTGGCGCCCATATGTTTAACATGAGTAGTGGCGTCTGACAGACCCACATTTTAAAATTTTTCAAAAATACAGTTTGTGACTATTTAATTTTTTCTTCTTCTTAATTATGTTTATACATTACTTTTAACCATAATTAACCCTGCCAATACCCAGAAAAACATTGTATATTGAAAAGTCAAGTAAAAGTTAACACGTATCTCTTTTTATTAAAAATAAATCAAACATACAAAATTGAGCGATTTGCTTTAAGAAAAAAACTAAAAATCAAAAAGTAATGTATTGTATCTTAAAGAATAAGGTATCGCTGAGCCGTTTCTTCAGTTTTCGGACTCCGGTATGCAACTCGGGCACAGAAATTCAGCATGTGGTAAACAAATAAATTTTTTGCAAATTTTGCAGAAATAACGCGTTTTACTGTCTTTTTTGCAAAGATAACGTTTTTTCACACCTTCCTGTTCAGTGTCAGAGTCAGACAAATGTGCTTGAATAATATCGGCTTCTCCCTCAGACTCAACATCGTCATATATTTCTTCTGTGTCACTAACAACTTCATCTAGAAGCTGAAGCAATTTGGCCTGATCTTTCTCATAATTCATTTTCCTGAAACAATATAGTTTATTTTAATAAATATAAAAACTATCACAATAATTGTTGCGTTCGTGAATAAAACATGATATTATTTGACTTACCTGCCAACAAAATTTTTGTTACACTAGCAGTGGCGCCAAGTCTGACAGACCCAAAAGTCGCACAGAACCAATATAAAAAACTTTCTCGACGCGAATACTACCACAATCACTAATATACTAACCGGTAGTCCGGTAGGAAGGTACTGGCCGCACCAAGCTGCTGGGCCCGGCTCCCCCACTTTTATGTATGAAATAAATCCGCTCGGGTCTGACAGACTTGGCGCCACCACTGCAGGGTTAAATTTCTTCCAAGACAGGTGGCAATTTGGTAGCCCGTTTCAGGGTAATCAACATTTACAATTTCTACTCGTTTGAATATATTTTGCTAAACTAAGTTTCTATGAAATTGATTTATTAATAAAAACAATCTAACTTCATTTAAAAAAAATCAAAGGTCCGAGAAACGCTACATGGACATAAACAGAGCTTTTTTAAATAATGTTATCTAAATTATTATACCTATGTTATACCTATTGATTTTTATGTAATAATAAAGTTTTTACATGTATGGGCACTCTAAAAAGCTGATCGCACATTGGATTATCTTAAAATAATATTTAGTTGGTATTACCTACTTTGTGAAACAGCTTTTGTGATATTTTGGTGGTACCTATGTCCATGCAAAAACTAATTGTTTTGGTTGGGCATTGTCTTGGAAATATTACAAATAATGGAAGTTTATACAAAATCAAATGCAGAAGTGGCGAACACGTGTGCCGACTTTTTCCTTTTTATTTTTATTGGGCATATACCAGCATATTGTGGTGGGGCTACAGAACAAACAGACACTATTAATACGGTTGAGGTTACAAACCCATTTAAAAAATGTCCTAAATGCTGCTCCATATGAATGAAACAAAGCAAAGTAAATTTTATTACCGGAAACATAATTTGCCGAAATATAATAAACCATCTTGCTATTAGTCATTTTAGCATGACAGACTGCATTTGATTTTAGGTAGCTATTATACCAGATGATAATATTTCGCAATGCCCGCAATTATTTTATAATGTTTGCTCGTTTGTCCAATGAGTGATCTTGCTAAATATAATTAATTGTCTCACCAAAAGGAATGTCACTCCAATTATTCGGAGAGATGCAATGTATCATTGTTATTTGTAGTAACTGGTTATTTTTAACAGTTTCCTGGTAAATGGTAATGAATTTTAATTCTATATATTAACACCTAAATGCTCTTTATTGTCTAGTCTTATTTATAGTTAATACGTTCAATTAGGTATACAATAATTAAAATTTGTGAAGATATTCTTGTACAATTATTTGTAATAAACGATCTGTACGTTTTTTTATTTCTTGTTTCATTTATTTATCCAAGTAATTCAACTGAGTGGTGAATCAAATTTATATTAAATCAAATACAATAAAATTGAAACTGCATTCTGTTTTGTATTGGCAAATTTATCTATAGGTACCTACTTAATTAATTAATTAAGATAATCCGAGATGAGATAACAAACATATATGAACTATTTTACTATGTAATCAATACTATAATTTTTCTTAGCCAATATGGTTTTATTTTTCATTTTTACTTGTCTAAATATCTCACAATGAGATTTTTTGACGATATATAGGAATCTCATTCATTATACTAAATTTCAATAAAATTATAGAATATTTTTAAGTACGAGAGTAATAGAACCTAATATCTAATGCGAAACTTAGTAAGTACTTATTAAAAAATAATATAAATATTTTGTCTATGCTAGTTGCCTTTTTTATATGTAACATGTATTGTTCTGCTGATGAAACTCACTAATTGATTTGGTAAGCTCAGTAAGTTTTATTTATAAGTTTAAGTTCTTATTTCAGAAAAACACAACACTTAGGTACTAATAATCATTTTAAAATTTGTGTTTTTAAGGAAACTGAAAGGAAAACAACAGCGCATATTAATTATGAAAATATTAGTAGGTACTGCAATGGAGGAACTGTGTGTTTTAATAATAAGATTCGACTGTAAGTACCTAAACAAAATTATTATTATTTTGATATTCTAACATTGCCCGGAAGTAGAAATAACAATGGACCTAAGCAAATGAAGCACTTAGGCCACATGTGACCCATTGTACATCCTCCCGAGGAGTTGTCCTCCTAGTTCATTGTCCATCTTGTCCTTCTCAGGAAGGTGGATAGGTCACTAGGATACATCTCCTTTATATCGGCAGGTGTAGGCCAAGACTCAACGAACACACACTCTCTTATTGACGAAAACTCCGGACACTCGCATAAGACATGCCTGACAATTTCATCTTCCTGTTCACACATCCTGCATAGAGGTGTGTCCACTAGCCCCATAGTATGGAGGTGTTTCCTTAGTTGACAGTGATCAGTCAGAAATCCTACTGATAAACGAAGGTTTTTCCTGGTCATCGCCAAATATTTCTTCGGCGCCAGCTTCCCAGGGTCGCCCAGGGATATCCTGACAAGACTGCATCCTTTGATTCCATCCCATCTCTTAAGGGA
>CAJUYI010000001.1:2195068-2257409 GCA_910591695.1 Galerucella pusilla | reverse complement strand
ACAGGTAAGAAACCCTTTTTCGGGAGGCATTTCGTATCCGGCCTCTCGAATATAAGGAAGTATTATTAGCAGCCTTCCTTGACATAGAGGGTGCCTTTGATAACACTTCTCACAAAGTAATTACTAGGGCAATTGGTCAAAAGAAAATTGACGAAACAAACTGCAGATGGATAGACTGCATGCCGAAGGACCGAACGATCTTTTCAACCTTGATGGGTGAAACATCATCAGCCCGGGTTTCAAGAGGGTGTCCTCAAGGAGTCCTGTCTCCTCTAATATGGAACCTTGTTACGGACGGACTGATAAGGAGACACAAAAAGGAACACCATACGATCTTAGGGTTTGCGGACGATCTGGTCATCATATCAAAAGGCAGATTCAATACTACGGTCAGAGAGCGCATGCAACAGGCTCTGAACATAGTAACAAAATGGACGGAAGAGGTGGGTTTAAATATAAGTCCCACCAAATCAAACATAGTACCCTATACCAAAAGAAGGGACCTGGTGGGATTGGGACCACTATTCCTTCAAGGTACGGAGATTCCAATGGTTATGGATGTTAAACATCTCGGGGTGATTATTGACTCGAGATTAACATGGACCAAACAAATGGAAAAAGTAGCAACAAGATCGGAAACCACATTAATGATGGCAAGACGAACTTGTGGGAAAACTTGGGGGTTGAGTCCGCGAGGCGCGAATGATACACTGGATATACAGTGTAGTGGTTAAACCCATAATAACATATGCGTCTTTGGTCTGGCGGACAAAGACGACACAAAAGAATGCAATGATGAGACTAGGCATGGTACAAAGACTTGCTTGTCTCAGTATTGCAGGGTGCATGAGAAGCACGCCAACGGCAGCACTAGAAGCCTCATTTAGC
This sequence comes from Galerucella pusilla, assembly GCA_910591695.1. Classification (NCBI taxonomy): domain Eukaryota; kingdom Metazoa; phylum Arthropoda; class Insecta; order Coleoptera; family Chrysomelidae; genus Galerucella; species Galerucella pusilla. The sequence goes on along the minus strand of CAJUYI010000001.1, from coordinate 2,256,521 downwards.
CTTCCCCCATTACACCTTGTGATAATGGGGGAAGCAAGCATGGGAATTTTTAGGCAGCAAAGCAACCTAAGCAACAAAATAGTTAGATCAGAACACATATCCATTAAGGACATCATAAGCGGAGCCATTTTAGATATGAAAACAGACTATATGGCCACTAAACCTATCCCCAGTCCCAAATATGAGGTAGAAATACCTCACAGAAAGGACTGGCAAGACCCAAGTAAACTGAAGTTTCCCCGAGGAGAGACCTGGTACACAGACTGGGGAAGGAACAGGAGCAGGGGTGTATAGTGAAATGAGAAACACAAGATGCTCCTTCTCACTAGGAGAGCATACCTCTGTATTTCAGGCAGATATTTATGCTATCTTAGAATGTGTCAGAATTAACAAACATAGGACTGACACTCATAGGATAAACATGCTAATTGACAGCCAGGCAGCCCTTGCAGTTTTGAAAAGCTGCAAGGTAACATCCAGACTGGTAGAAAAATGCCAGAAAGAACTAAATTAACATATTAAAGTAAGATTAGTGTGGGTGCCGGGACATAACGGTATCTCTGGAAATGAACAAGTTGATGAACTCGCGAGAAGAGGTTCAGCAACAGAGCATATGTTGGACCAGAACCAGCTATTGGGACCACAAAGAAGGTAGTCCGAGGGCAAATACAAAAATGGGTACGAAGTCAACATAGGCTTCAGTGGAGGAACACTCGAAAGCAGGTACACAGTAAAACTTTCATAGGTGACACATGTGTAAAACGGGCCGAAGAAATACTGAATATCAGTAGGAATAAGCTAAGAATTATTACAGGTTATCTAACGAGTCATACCCCGGTAAAAGATCACCTGCATAAAATAGGGTTGTGAAGGATTAAAATGAGAGTGGACTTTAATATTATTAATTTTAAAAGTGGAAAAGCTAGGTTCAACAAAGGATCCTACACATGTTTAATCGCGGTTTAATTAGTCTTAAAATATTCGAAGGACCACCCTGTAATCAGGGAAAGCGGGTTTAAATAAAATTCTAGTAATATTAACAACTAAGTATATTAATGAAATAGAAATACTTATTTATGAAAAGTTCAGAGTCGAAACGCGCACATGCCGGTTTGAAATATAAAGCGCGAACACAAACACATAATAACGAGTGTTTACAGGTATAGACAAATTACAAATTATGCAAATAGTAAGACAATATAATAGTCTAAGAGATTTTTACGATAGCTACAAATTATACGGTTTCGTGAACTAGGCAACGCCGTGAAGAGCTTCCTATAACAGCAGGTTACTTTGCCGCGTTTTCGGCAAACGTGATGCGTATTGATAGAGGGTTACAATAGCAGTGATAAATTTGTTTTTGTTACCTTGATACAATTTATGAACACTAACACTGGCTTTAATTACTGTAACGATAGATCATTTTTAAATCCATGAGGCATGGAAAGTTGGCGTTTTATCACAATTACATTTCACAAGATGCTTCCTAGGCAAAAGCCCAAAGGAAAAAGAGAACGTTTTTTGGGAACTTTTTGCGAAGGTGGGGCCACGGCGGTTACGTTGCTTTTCGAGTTTCTCCGGGTAGGCGGAGATTACCGAAATTTGAAGAGAAAAAGGGGAATTGAAACTCTTGCACTCAACTAGGATAGTTGAATATACAGGGGAGCATCAAAGGAAAATTGAAAGAAGCGAACGACGTCACATGATGTTAAAATAACTGATTTTAACAAGGGTTATAAAGGGGACCTCAGTTGCAGACTCTGTGGCATGTAGACCAAGACTGTAACCCATATCTTATCTGACTGTGAGGCACTGGGCTCGAGGAGACAAACAATCTTCGGAGAAGCCAATGTACCAACTGAAGTATATGGCACACATCCAATGGACCTAAATCGTCTACTCGAAGGTAAGGGATAACTAGATGGGTGGACTAAATGTGGGAGCAGAGTACAATAAGCCAATAGGCTGCAGTGCAGAAATAAACTTAGATTGACATGCAGTTGTTGTTTTTCTTACTTTCCTGAAAAACACACACATTTCAAAATGACTATTACTAAAAGTGTTGCGTTTATCTGAAGTAGGTACTTGAAGTTATGAATAAAACTTTTTCCAAAACATTGTACCTTTTACAATTGTACATTGTACAATAAATAAACATAATCAGACGCTTCCAATTTTTAATGGTTGTAAGTAATTATGTTATTTCCCATTATTGTATAATTTAGAGATATGTGAACTAGAAATTATTGCACACACAATAGAAGTGAAACTTCTTGAAAAAAAAACCTTGAGAACAAAAAGACCTTGGTTGACTATATAGTCAAGCGAAAAATGAGAGAAAGGCCTTCTATTTTATATTTAATTGAAACATATTATCGAGATATATATTATAATATAAGATGAATTTTTTAAGAAGTTACCTATATTTGCTCAAGTTAGGATGCAGTAATATTTTAAAATATACATAATACTTCGATAAATGTGTTGTTGTTTTCTGTTTCCAAAAAATTAACAAATATTAAAATTATTCCAACTAGAACTACTTGAATTTCTAAATAAGACTTACCAAGGACTATTACTGAATCAGATACCAGCTCTCTCTCTCTCGACGAGTTTGAATTACTTATTGTTCAACTGCATTTATACTCCATCTAGGTACTCTAAAACTCCCTACAGGCCCAATAATAGGTATACTCTAGTTATTCGCGCAACTTTATATCGACGACAACAACTTGCAGATAATATCTAAAATAGAAAAGAAATCACAATTACTACATAGAAAATGTGTTGGAAAAAACAGCGAATTGGCTTTTCTAAAAGCTTATAATTTAAATGTGAATAGACAGTTTAGCAGGCATCATTTCTTCATTTGATGCTATATCTATCATGACATCAAAATGAAGATTTTTTTAGGAATGATGAGTAAGAGTTAGTTGACTTGACGCATCGTTTTTTAATTCACATTTGTTTGCGTCGGTAGTACCTACCACGTAATACTCGCACAGTATAGGAACGTTCCTATACTGTGGTACGTGAGTAACCTGAACCGGTACAATCAATTAAACATGACTGTAAGTGTAAATCATAGAATACGATAAAATTGAGAGGTCACTCAATAAACATTGTTCGATACTGCCGTTTTTCAGACAGTTACTTCTCTAATAGATATGCAACCAAACATACATCAATGCACCTTCGATTTATCTGACTCCTTGTTACTTATAGTTGTAACACACACAATTAATTATCCAATAAAATAAATAACAGAACATATAACACATATGATTGATATTATGGAAAGATGAAAATATGAAATTTTTTGTCCATTGTCTACGAAAACAATAGAATACTACGATAAGATAGAGAGGTCAATCATTACAAATACTGTTCGATAGTTTCGATACTGGCAACTATTAAAAAGTTACCTCTCTAATAGGTATGCAACCAAACATGCTATTAATGCATGTTTAGTTGTATACCTCATTGTTGTTTATAGTTGTGTCCCAAAATACCAGGATATACGATTGATTTAATTATTATGGAAAGATACCACGTAGTAAAGATTGAAACTATTAATTTGTTAGTTAAATTCACAATATTTCCAGACATAAATGAAATTCAATCATTGGAGGAAAAATAAAGAGCAAAAAGTCCTAGATTAGACCTAGTCAAGATACATTTTGGAAAAATTCAACTGACAAAATTAAAGTAAAAAATTATATTCTATTTTGAGACGTATTTTCCTATTAAACAAAAGTCTTTTTGCTCAGGTCCATTTTTATTTCTACTTCCAGGTAATGTTAGAATATCAATTATGTATACCTACTGTCGAATTAAGACACACAGTTCCTAGTTTAAATTGTCCTAATATTTCCATATTTCCACCAATAAACTGAGATTGATATGCTGTTGTTGTTTTTCCTTCACTTTCCTGAAAAACACAAATTTTGAAGTGACTATTACTGTGTTATGTTTGTCATAGACAAAATAATAGTAGTTTGTGCAACTAGTGTGGATATGGACAATCCACACGAGTCGAACAGTATATTTTTTCTACGACCCATTCAAGAAAAAATCTAGAAAATAAACATTTGAATAAACTGTTAAATAAATATAACTTGAAATTAAAAATTTTCAACTATTTTATTCATAATCGTACCAATTCAATTATATGTCTTCACTAATTTTTTGTGATAAACGTACAGTTTTTAAATGTACAATTTGTATAATGTTACGGTTTCTTTTTTTAAATATGCGATGCTGTTATAAATAGATGTTGCCAGTCGGACTCCCGCAAAAAGGGTACCGTACCTTTATTTATAATAATGAATATTCTGCTAAATATTTCAAGCGTCTGCCTGTTGTAGTTATCAATATTGAGCAGAATAATTATTTAAAAATAAAATTAACAATTGAAAAAATACTTCTTCACCCGGAATCGAACTCGGGTCTACCATCATGAAAGTCCGGTATGGTATGTTAACCACTCGGCTACCGAGATTTATTAAAAGTACATCTCAGAAGTATTACATACCTTCATAAAAACTGACCTACATCGGTAGTCCCTTAAATACCCATTTTATTCTGTTTTTAGTATTTGTTATTAATTTATAAGGTTTATTTTATTCAAGTTTATTTTTATAAATAAATATTCTGGATCCAGTGCTTCTGGGAGAGACTTTTTTGACAAGTTATTTTGACGTTTCTTTAAATTGAAAAAAAGATGAATGACGAGTACTAAACGCGAATGCTGATTGGTGGTTTTCATATACGTTCTAGGATGTATATGAAATCATATACGTTCAGTTAACCGATATGGCCTACATTTCCATTCTCTAAACTGTGCAGGAAATGGATAATATACATGTGGGTGTAGAAAATAGTATATTATTAAACGAGCAATTTATGATAGCCATAATTCACGATGGGTGACGTTTGCGTCACGAGTCGTAGGCGAGGGGCGCAAGTCACCCAAGTGAATTATGGCCATAAATTGCGAGTAGAATACTATACTTTGTCCACGACACTTAATTTATTTATTAATAAATAAAAGTCAGTAGCGATTTGGCATATTACTAACCTCAAAATGTTGTGGCAGCTACTTCAAATAATTTGACATATATAGAGATGGGCGATACTGTAGAAAGTATCAATACAACGTACCGTTATAAATATATTGTTTCAAAATACTTAATATTAGAAAATATCGTTATGAAAAGTATCAATACTAAAAATTACAATATTTTATAGATACGATATATGTCAGAAACAAATTTCCTGAACAAAATACACAGATTTAATAGTTTATTCCATATTGTACCCCCGTCTCTAGTCGTGAATTATGAACCATAATACACTACAGTGTATTATGAACCATAATTCACGACAGTTGATATATGGGTACCATATACCTTTAGTTAGCAGGTAAAATATTGACTTATTATTAGGTGGTCGTGGACAAAATATATTATATTTCTCTATGATGTTTACCATCATTGTGCAATTTAAGACACACGACACGGCATCATCACGCCAAGTAGAAATTATTGCATATGTACTCTGTGGTAAAAGTGACAGACAATGACAGTAACTTGTCATTTTAACTAAGTATGTTTTATCTATGATCTTAAAACCACCAAACAACGCGCTGTTGCCATATCTTTCACTGGAGCGAGCTTACTGAAACGAGTTCGAAAAGGCCCCTCGCATAAATAAAATAATTTTATTATGTTTCTCCATGGCCCCTCGTCTCGTCACATTTGGATCTATGGTAGGCGGCCGCCTAGTAGACGTTCATCTTAAAAAATCAGTATAGTTTACTACGATCATAGTTGAGAGAATGAGTATAGTATTTAATAAGTCTCAGTGTTATCATGCACGCATTGATTGAATAGAAACGATTTTCCGGATTTTCTATGCAGTCAACGCGATTTTTGTGTGAATCGAAGCGCACTCTATTTATTTTGATTTTAAATTCAGGATGCAGAACATACTCCTGTTTAGTTGTCAAACATGTTGTGTCAACGCAAGCGCAAATGACAGAATATTTAGACAACCATTGGTAATTTTTGTTTGTGTATCAATTAGGGTTAGAATTAGAGATTTTATAGAATTATGGTTTATTGTAAATTATGATAATGGAAAGAAAAATCAAACTTAAAGCCCTGAATAGTCATATAACATGTAAAATATGTAGGGGTTATCTTATAGACGCAACAACTGTTACAGAATGTTTGCATACTTGTAAGTATTGTACAGCATATTGAATAAAAAGTTATTTATGTATGAATATATCTTATTTTTAGTTTGCAAGACATGTCTAGTGAAACATTTGGAAGAAAACAATACTTGCCCAACATGTACTATAGTAATTCATCAGTCCCATCCACTTCAGTATATCAGTTTCGATAGGACTATGCAAGATATTGTTTATAAACTAGTACCAGATTTACAAAAAGGTAAGACCGAAGAATAAGTTATTCAAGAAAGCAAACCCAACCACATTTATTTCATACATATATAATATGTTGAAAGTGTTACAAACACATTTAAAACTGATGGAAAGTGAATATTCAAATAAAATTATATAAGTAGCAATAGTTATAAAACTTATTTTTCAGATGAAATAAATCGTGAAAAAGAATTTTATAGACAAAGAGGCCTGCCATATCCCAAAGATATACCTCTTACAAATGGTGAAGTACATGGTGAAGATAACCATGTAGATAATAGTCATGCTGAAAATGATTATCATAGACAAGATGAACAAGTGAATGTGTGTTTAGAGTGTATTAGTTCAAATTTGAAAACTTTGAAAAGAAGATTTATAAGATGTTCTGCTCAAGCAACCATTTTACATTTGAAAAAATTTGTAGCAAAAAAGGTTTTGAATGGAATGGAGAAGTATAGAGATGTAAGTATTGCTCTTGTATATTTAGTTCTTTTTGATTGCCCATTATAGACTGCTACTGCTCTGATACATTTATCATTTTGTTGAAGTAATTAAATAGTGGTAAACTTTATGTTCATATAATATTTCTTGACACAAAGATACCTTGATGACAAAACATTTTATTTAGAATTAATCATAATAGATATTCATTGTGGTATTATAACTAAAAAAGATTAAATGCTTTATTTGAACTACTGAAACATGCTTTATCCTCAACCCTTATTTTTATTACATTATAAATATTTTAATTGCATTCAAATGAGAAAAAAATTAAATTCACTAGGTACAAACATTTTTATTTAATCATGCATAACTGCTTTATTTGCACTATTTAATATTATTCATTTAAAAACATTGGTACTATTTATATTTTAATTGTTTATGTTTACAAAATTTGAGTTAATAATTGATTATTGTTAATAAACATGACTCTTCAAGAAAAAATTACTTTTAGTACTTATGAATTGTATAATTTCATTAGAAAAAGTTATTGCTCAAGGGTTTTATATGTTTGTTTTTCTTTTTGATGTAGTTTATTGAAATTTAGCTTTATTTCATCAAATTTGTTACATTTATGTATATTTTGTGTGCTTTCAGATTGATATTTTATGTAATGACGAATTACTGGGTAAAGATCATACATTGAAATTTGTATATGTGACCAGATGGCGTTTTCAAAATCCACCTCTAACGTTGCAGTATAGACCAAGGATCGATATATAAATATTTGTTACTTAATATGAGCAATTATAAGGCGTTTTTTATATAGAAACTCATATCGATTTTGTAATTGCTCATTGTTATTTATTTTAGTTTTTAAAAAGATATTTTTTTGATCGTCAGTGTATTGTGTTTAAAATACACACTAATAAGTATATTTATATAATTCGAGGTTCAAGTATATAATCGTTGTAAACATTGATTATTTTTGCTAACCATATTTGTGAGGTTGACCCCATATCACCATGCTATATGTTTAAAGAATATGTAGAAGTACGAATGCAGGAAAACTTGACCCAAATATAAAACCATAATTAGGTTTTTTTTTGGACAATTTTGATTTTCTAAATAGTTAAGACTAAAAAATATTTCTTGTGATAAAGATCATTTATTAATTCCATTATTCAATTTATTTCTTTTTTTATATTTTTATATTGTGACATCTGAGCATTTTACACGTTTTATGTCAACAAACCTTTCAAGATATGTAAGCCTAGGCTTATTAATTTGAATCCAAACTATCCTAATATACTGTGTGCCTTAAAAAGTTGTACACAAAAAAATATTATTCTCTGAATGAACATTTTACTGTTCACTACTGTTGGTGCGTATTTTTCTCTTGATCTAAATTATTTTTTGTTTTCCCTTTATTATAGACAATGCTTTGAAAATTTAGTTTTTTGTGAAATCTAAGAAACTTTTTCCCCATTTGTATACAACTTTTTGGGACACAATGTATATGTATAGTACATGTGATTTTAGTTATTTTTCTTATCAACACTCAAATTTTCATTGGTATAGGATAAGTGACAAGTGATATACACAAACGGTTGCCAATGGTTTTTTTTTTGTTTAATTTTTAAGTACCTTCTGAATCAATTAATATTGTTTTAATGATTTTGAAGAAACCACAATGTCATCCTGACGATCGGGAAACTTTATCAACTCCGTATTTTAATCTTTATGTTTAAAGATGTATGAGTACTATGTATATAAGCGATTATATACAGTTTCAAAACTTTTCGCACCCTACGGGATGCAATATTGTATGTGTGATATTTTTATATTTATTCAATAAGTTGTTAACATAGAACGTGTTTTTAGAGAAAGGTACAGTATTTGAGATACGAAAGTTGTCTTTTAATGAAAACAATTAAATAAACTAGGTTTGATTTTGACAAATATTTTCATGGTTTTCAAAGTAACAACGGCTTTTAAAGAAAATTTTCAAAATATGATCAGTTATTTATTAAACAGATTAATCTCCAGCATTGTGAAGTAGAATTGAATAATTATTCACATTGATGTTTACAGTAAGTTACCAAAAAGCATCTTATTAGAGGCATTTTTAAATAATAAAACACATTAAGCCTAGCCAATAGCTAAACAATTAAATAGGGATTCATTTTAGAAGAGTAGCAAATATAAAATTTGTAGAAATTTTTCTTAAAAATGCCTTTAATTATTTTGAGTTGCGGCAAGTGCAATAAGTATTTTTTGTGAAAAAAAAATCTGTAATTTAAGTAACAGCAATTATTTTAAACACAATATAATTAAGGTGAACTATACTTACATATAGTACAAATTTTGATAGTGCTGTTATCAAATACTGAAACTTATTTCAGTAGTATGTTAATTTTTTTTTAATATAAATTATTTTTGAATTTAATTTTTGTAGAAAATATGCTTTATTATCATCATAATGAATCGTGAATGTCAATTCAAACTAATAATGTTTCTACTTTTAATTTTTTCACACGTAAGATATATCCAAATGTAAAAATTAACATTCATATGCAACAATAGTGCAGCATTTTACCACCTCAGAGCCAATGACTGATAGAATAATATTACAAACAAGCACAACAAATGTTCATTTGCATCTGAAGTTGATGAATAAATAAAATTTATATACAAATATTCCATTTGCCTAATTTAGACATTATTTGCAAATATCTTTCAACATAATGGCAATCTTTGTGGATGGCCTATTCAAATGAACCATCCAACTGGAAAAAAATATTTGATTCCGTGATTTTTCATTACTGGCGATTTTCCAATAGTGTTTATCTCATTAATATTATTTATTTGTCCACCTCAGGTGTGCTAAAAGATGTTTTCACGAACAAATCAAATAGTTTTGTTGTAATTAATTTATTGCAGACTTAGTCAGGCGGTTTTGGTATTTAATATATTTTAGAAAGCAAGAAGAAAATTAAAAAATTGCTGAATTAAAATTATGTATTGAGGTTTCCCATACTACTGAAATACATGTACATGAAATTGAATGATGAATGTATTTGTTACTATAACATCTTCAAACAGATTTTGGAAGGGCATTTTTTTATCTTGATTATTAAACTATTATATTAAATACCCAAAAGGCACAACTATAGCTTAGAGTAGTATAAGTAGCAATAAAAAGGTATTAAAACGTGGCGAAGGAACTAAACGACTCGCATTCGTGATACATTTTCAAAATCTTGAGGTATTGCTTGAGTTTGTACATTACATACAGTCCTCGGCTACTCAGCCTTTAGGCTTTTTTTCTTGGTTGTACATTTTACATGAAGAGACCTTGTCAGAATCAACTTTTCAATTTTTAACTAGGTTCTTGGAGAAATTCTGTTCTAGTTCTTCACATTTAAAGAGAATGTGTAAGGCTGTTTCTTCCACCGAGATGTACAACCACATGCTGCAGTTTTTTATATTTTAAATGCTGGTTCAGGGACAGTGAATGTTCAGACCTTAGCTTTACTAGGGTGTCTGCAGTTTCATTGCTTACAATATTCTTGGGCCCTGGGACCCACTGGCTCCCATTTTGGTTTTGGTTTTCCAAGGTTAAGAGTTTTTGAAGGCAGTCTCAGACCAGTCTAGATTTGATGTCATGCTAAAAATTTCAGTGCTGCCTGATAATCTGCATAGTTGTGTAGAGCCAGTGTTCGATCCATGGATTCAGTCATCATGTGTTTCCTATCGCCCGTTTGGCGAGAGCTATTTCTTTATTTCCTCAACTTTCGACACCAGTATTTTCCTGATTGATAGGCATGTTGGTTATAGTGTATTGGCCTTTCACGTAGCAATAAAGTTTCTACATTGTCTTTAACATGAATTGGTCTGATTAACTTTTCCTGGGAATAATCATTTTCTTGTTTGGGAATGAAGACGATTGGAGAAATGCTAGTCAGTGATAATTTATTTTTTCTCCAGTAATTTTTCTGTTCGCTTAGTTCCTCGTTGGCGTAATACCTAGACATTCTACTAATATTTTATTTTTTCAGTTAACTGATGTTTAATCAAAAATAAAAGAAAAATGTTGATTGGTGCTGCATATTTTACTTGAACAAAAATTGGTTTGTATTTCTTGTCCTTTGCCCTATAATTTAATTTTTTTATATTTTTAAATTCTATTAATTTAAATTGGCAGGTCCTTCATATCAAAATTTAAATTTTGGATCAATTTTTTCATCAACTGAAGAATAATTAAGTGGGTTACACATTGTAGTTGCATATAAAATGTATTTTGCAGTTGCTTATAAATATATTTTATGTATAAAATCATAATGTTGTTGTAGTGTTATTTGAATAAAACCAACTACTATTTTTACCTTTGTAAAATATCCAAATTATAGCTAATAAAAAGCAATTGCATCATGTATAATATGTATATAGACATCAAATCGATTCGAATATTTTTGTACATATTAAAAGTAAATATTTTACTAGGTTATTAATTTTTTTAACAAAACTTGGTGTATTTTAGAAAAACAGTTCTAATCGCAAAGTCCTTGAATGTATATATTTTGTCTATCCGGAAGACTTTTGTCAAAAAGTAACGCAGGCAACTACACAAGCTGTTGCAAAGTGCAATAAATTGAACGTAATCCGTTATTTTAACAATCAAAACAAACTTTCTTTATACTATAATATATTTTTGACAATAATTCCCATAAAGTACAGATTTCCACTTTATTTAAAAAAAGTTAATTGATAAATTAAAATTTTCAATTGTAAATAGCAATTTTCCTTCTGTTAGAGTTAGAATAACGCAAACATACATGACAATACATAAACTGCTCATATAAAAGCAGATTCTTAACAAACTGTATCTCAACTTATTATTTTCAATCATCTGGTTTCCAGCTAATTAATTACGATTTTGTATTTATTTCTGTTGCAATCAGTGAATATCAATCGTTCATAAAGCACAAATTTTTCCCCAATAGGTATAGAACAAAATATTTTATTTAAAAAACTAGTCGGCATGATTACCTATCTTGTGGAGAACAATTTTAAAATTTTGATAAAGTCTTCAACTGTTCATTGAACGCTGAAAATAAAGCATTCTAAATCCAGGAATAGGTATGAATAAGTATTTATAATGGGGATGATATGACAATGATATTTTTAATAAGGAGTTTACATTCAAAAAAGTAAAATAAATGTAACTGTTCTGTAGTGGACATTAAGGATTATTTCCACTAAAAATACATCTTATGACTTTCCTTTAAAACTTGCCGAGTCTAATTTAACGGTTTACTAGATCTGTGATTTCTAGCAAGTAATTAACTGATGAAAAATTCTTACTTGCATGATTTAATTACGGTAGGTGGTTGGGACCATTAAATAATATTCTGGTTTTCTTAGTGCAGATTATTTTGATATCCTTTCATAACACTCCTTTCCAATCAAAAAATTTTAAACCGTCAAGTTAGTCCAAATTACAGCTTTATTTAAGAATAGTAAAGGTCTGTCTTGTGAGGATACTTCAATTTTCTAGATTTATTAATCATTTCATTTTAATGCGAGTCTCGCCCTTATTATATTGATAATATTTATTTGATAAACAAGAAGAAAAAGTGACTAGGAATTAGTTTTTTTAATCATTTTTGTCGCGCTCTGTATGTGCTTAAAATTTTAATGATTTTATTGGCGCAATAACTTTTATTCGGAACGTCGATAACAAATCAAAATTTCAGCAAATTTGACCCAGATTACTTTCTCATAACCTCCTTGCGGGGTCCTTAATTCATCTGTCGTTACTCCTATTGAAAAATATCTACTATGTCATTGACTCCTGTAACGTTATAAATTGTTGCAATAGGCTAGAAATATCCATTAATATAGCAAGGCCGGTCTTAGTTTACCACTTTCGGATTAGAAACTAGCGATAAGGTGTTCTTGATAAAGTGCGAATACTAATTTAAACGATGTGGCCCGTTTAGGTCACTATAAGCTTCCTATCTGTAAGTGGTAAATTAAGAGCGGCCTTGTTTATATCAAATCGCTTCATAAGTTTGAAGTTAAAAACTATTAGTTCAGATGTGTTGAGAGGTGATTTTTGAGAGTGTAAGGCGTAATACTAGTATAATACTATTACCTTGACATCAGCAGAGTTAATTATTTATGCAAAAGTACCTCTACTAACATTTCTTGGCGGTGCTTGTGTTTTGACTAATTAAATCCCAACATCAACAACTAAAACCGATATAAATTGGTCGGCTGGATAATAACCATGGATAAAGAAACTTCGAAAGTACGAACAACAGAAACTTAATGAATTAATTTGGTGGATGCATGATTTAAAACAACTTCCTCAAAACAGTCCTATTCCTCTATTAAACTTTCCGATCATGTGTTTTAATATGACTTTAAGAATAGCGAATTAGTGGAGTGCGAATCCTATATTATTTAGCTCGTTCATACATTTTACAAAATTCAATCTAAAAGCTGTAAATTGTGACAGAATATCATGGTAATAATTCAGACTGGTACATTCAAATAGTTTAGTTAAATTTGTATATATTAGGATTATTTGTATATACTAATAATCTCATTCTTTATATTATGCTTTTCGAGTGTTTGATGTAATATTGTGAATTTTGTAAATAAAACGTTGCCTTAGAGTACTTACGTTGTTTATGCTTAGTAAAACTTCCAAACCCATTTACATCCTTTTCTTTTCCGTTAATGGGAATAATATAAATGGGTACTGCAAAGAATACTATCTCTGTTATTAATATTTGTTTGAATATGTGGAATGAAAGACATGACGTTTGTTAATAAAATCTTATAAACAATTTATTTTTAAATGTTACAAAAGCTAACGCCTCACAATAGGTTATTCAGTACAATAAATAATCCGCCTCTAGTAATCTAGAGTGTTATTTGGCAGCTCAAAAAAAATAAATACATAATACTCAAAATTATTAACTATAGAACTAAAGTTTTATATCTTTAGAGAAATTCACAGCCTGTTATAAAAAAATTAAATATGAGGTAAATAGAGTAAACATATAAACAAAATATACATCTACGTAACCTCAAAATGAATATATGGTGTCCCTCGACGTTTTGACAGCATATATCTCAAAAACTTTTCAGATGACAAGTATAAAATTTGTATTCCTATGTATTTTGGCTCGCTGAACACGAATCCAGAATTACTCCATCACCCTCCAGTTTTTTTTCAAATTGCAAGTCGATCAGTAAATCCAAGAAATTGTTTTTTTTTTGACAATTTATCGATATTTTTCTTATGTATTTTGACCTGCTGAATACGAATCTGAAGTTATATTTGACACATCAGCCTTAATTTTTTTTTAAATGAAAAATTAGTTAAAAAAAATCAGATTTCTTATGCCGTGGCACACATCTTTGTGGCCACAAATACCCGAAAGGATTATTGCAGGATGTACCAGAAATATTTTAACAGGATTTGAACATTGTATCAATGTACATGGTAATCCATTTGAGTATTTGTTTTTTTTTCAATTGCTTGTTTACGAGTTTTTCAATAAAATAAGTTAGTATGCAGCTCTGTATATTTAATAGCTCATAGTATCATTAGAGCACAACATAATCATGGTTGAATTTGTTTTTGAAATATGAATCTAAAAATGTAATAACATATACCAGTTAAAAAATATATTTCATAATAAATATAAGTATTAGTTATAACTGTTTATAGCGGTGAAATTGCATACTTTCCACCCGAACAATTTTTGAGATATAAGACTGTCAAAAGGTACATACATATATACAGGGTGGTACTTAAATAATTGTTTATGGAAGTACAGTACAATCTTCACTTCAAAGTATTGAAATTTAATCCAACTAGCTCTAATAAAATGTTGATTTCAAGAGAGATAAAGGGTGTTAAATATGAAATTTTGATTTTTTCAATAATTTCAACACTGCTAGGCGAAAGTGGACGATTTTTAATATGAGAGGAAAGAAAATGATGGACGTATTTACTTTAGACAATATAATGTTATTACTGTAAACACAACTTTAATTAAATAATAATCATGTAGTTGATCACTAAAATGTAATTATCTCTAAAACTGTTAATATTTGGGGATACTAACAAATTACATTTTTTTAAGCTAGTTGGTTTAAATCGCAATATTTAAAGTGAAGATTGTACTGTACTTCTATATGTACAATTACTCAAGAACCACCCTGTATATTTTTAAAAATATTAAATAAAAACTATACGAAACATAAGAAAAAGTGTACCCAAAGGAGATCACATCTTTATAACTTAAAAATTTTAGTTTTCATGTCACTTTGTTACTGAATTATGCGTAACCAATTCATGAAATTTTGCGAAAATTTTATTAGACTGATTGACTGTATATTTGTCATACAAGCCATTCCGATAGTTTTCTCGTTACAAAAAAGCCACAGAAATTGTCTCAGTAAAAAATAACATTTACTTGAAACATATGTGGTTTGTAAATTGGAAATTACGATCTACTTTTTTTTATAAGCTAAAGCGGCAGTCTCCTTTTTAATCGAAAAAAAAAAATGTAAACTTAAGGCACTAAATTGTTCATATTTACTAATACAACATTAACAGCAAATAGCAGATCTATTCCCAAACATTTTATATAACTAAAAGCTAATCCTACAAATTCTTGTAACATTGGAAGACATATCACAATTATATTAAAAAATTTTTGAAAGATCATTGCACAATATAGAATTTTTTTTAACAATTCAAAAATTTTGATTCTGAATTTGATTTATTTAAAACTAATTGTAATATTTATAAATGCTAATATTTAATCACTGAACTTAATTGGGACGTTGACAGCATTCAACTAAAAAAATTATAGTTGTTATGGTGGATATACTAAAAACCACAATATTTGCAGCTATATTAGATACTAATTAATACACGATTCAAGACACTTTTCCAAAAATAGTCAACATCCCAAATCCCTATTATTGTAAAGTAAATACACCCACGATTAGGGATATGGACAAAATAGGATGGCCCATCCTCAGACACATGTTGAATCCCTACTAGGCCGTTTTTATCTGCCTACGGTTTGCTGTTTTGATCTTTATAGTTGTAGGTAGATATAGCGTAATGTTTAAATATTTTGAGAAATTGAGTTTTATTGTTTGTTATTCAGAATATTTTGTGAAGATGTATTCGTTCATACAATAATATAATGTAAAATATATTCAATCCCAAAAGCGGTTCTCTAACGGGACCTTCAACTGAATATGTGATGTAAAACTATTCCAATATAATCGCCCACAACAATTCAGCAACTTAATACCGACCACTGGCACAATATTATGCCAGCGGAGCATCAGTGTCGATGTCACGACTGGTACTTTTTTGTCTAACAAATCGAGACGGATAAGTCATTCTATTTTGTCCCTAATCGTTGTAAATATTGTTTTGGAAGGGTGGTAAAACTTTTCAATGTGTCTATCAATATTACACTAAAAAAATATATTTTATGCCGAATAATTCTCCTCAGATCATCCCAAACAGAATTGATTCGATTGTGGTTGTCACGATTCAAATCGGAGGATCTTATTCATCGAACTCCATCGGGTTGATAGCGTAGATGTCGTCAACTGAATACTTAGTTGTTGTACTTATCCTGTTATTGCTCTTTCTATAACTACTTGATAATCCCATTATTCTTCCAGCTGCTTCACCACTGACTGTTTGGGGTGGTCATTTCGTTTGAGATTATTTCAACCTCCAAATACAATGTTAACTTGAGAAATCGTTGTGAAATTAAAATCGTATTTTTGAACTATGAAACTTGAATAATATATTTGGTAACTAGATTACATAGATGATAGTCAGTGACTTAACTTAATCGAACAAAATGGCAGAAAAGTGTCACGTTTAAAGTTATATTTAAATGAGATCACATAGAAACAAATAAATAGGTACATTAGTTATTCCGAACTTTAATTATTATGTATAATGACCACCCTTCTCAAAAACCAACTCGAAGGACTATAAAGCTATAAGTAAATATAAAATAGACTTGTGGTTTTGTAGAAAAATAATGACTGAAAATATCACACAAAAATTGTTATCCTCAAAAAATACTTGAATCAGTCATGTTAGTAAT
Organism: Galerucella pusilla; assembly: GCA_910591695.1. Classification (NCBI taxonomy): domain Eukaryota; kingdom Metazoa; phylum Arthropoda; class Insecta; order Coleoptera; family Chrysomelidae; genus Galerucella; species Galerucella pusilla. The sequence continues at coordinate 2,239,454 of CAJUYI010000001.1, read as the reverse complement.
ATTATCTTAATACTTAATACATGAATAACCACACTGTGAATAAAAAATTATAAAGCTTTAAAAATGTTATAAAAAAGTGTAAATAATGCGAGTTATGGAAAAACCCTCGAGTATATTATGTAAAACTATGAATACCGTTTACATCGATTACATATATACAAACATATTATTGAGGTTGGCAGAAAAAAAAAAAGGAAAAATGTACTCTTTTTATATTTCCAAGCAACACTTTTAATTTTTTGCTGCTAACCTCAATAATATTTGTCTGTTTGTACTTGTCGCTTTTTTAGTATATATTTATATATCAAAAATGCATATTTTTGCAACAGTTATATTATATGTTTATAATACGCTAACAAATTACTTTATCGATAAACTTAGTATTAGTCAAATAGTTGGACTAATTCCAATTTAGTTACACATATATACAACGGGATCAAATAATTTTCCGCTAGAAATTCATTCGGCAATTTATCGCTGACATATTTGTATAATAAAGGTTGTATTGCGATAATTGTTGACGGTGATTTCTAGACTTTAAGTGGATTCATGTAAGCAAAAATTAAAACTAAATAATGGGTAAATATTTACAACAAAATTATTTTCTTAGTTCTAGGAATGACTTGTTTGTAAACTTGAAATATTCTGAAACAAAATTTGAATAGAAATGATGATACTATTATTCATTGACAATCTGTCCGTATTTTAAATCACAAAATAACTCAAGGTTTGAAAACAGATATTTTGTAATATCTTTTGGTATTTTAGGAAACTAGCGATCCAGGTACTGTTATCAAAATTTTTAGACAATTATTGATAATATTTTGCAAAAAATGTCAAATTTTCAAGTTTCATTTACAGATGATTATATTTTTGATAAAAATGATTGTGAATAAAAAAATGTAATAACATTCTGATATTATTAGTCTACTAGTGATATAATCAAGTATACACATCCAAAGTATAATCCAAGTACTGTAAATGGACCTTTTTTTCAAAATATTACCAATGATTGTTGTCTAATTTTTGTAAGCATCAGATAGAGTCAAACAATTTAAAGAAATTTAATTATTCTTGCAAGAGCGCTACCGATACATTAAAATGAAACTATAAAACAGATTGGGGTTTAATTTCCCAAAAATAACAAGAAAATATGTATTTGTTTATTTTATTATTACAAGCCCGCGCCGTACTTAAGAGCAAATCAGATTTTATTCATGTTTGAGCTTGAAATTTGGCTTGCAACGAGCGGACAAGCGTTTTTTCTTATCTGAGTTTGTGCTTTGAATTAAGAGTTTATCTTTATTTTTTATTTTAGATTTATTAAAAATTGAAAGCCAAAACACCAATATTACTATTTATAAAAATTTTGAAATAAGTAATGATAAGAAAATACTCGAATTTGAGTTTCAGACGTCGAAACATTTCCCTTTTACATGAATAGTTTATCAATTTGTTTACTTACGTATTAATTTCTTTAGTGTACAGGATGTCAAAAAAAAAAATGAATTTGTCGGGATACCAAAATTTGCTAAATAAAAGAAAAAGAGAGGAAGAAATTATTTTTCAATAGTGGATAATAATACCTAACTCAACCCGTATCTGTACTCACATATGAACGTAATACAAATTTGAGACGTTATTTTAAATTTGCACAAGACATTTTAATTAAAATATCAAACTTGACGATAACTTACGGTATAAATATATAATCCCTGCTCACAAATGTTAATAAATATTATGTCAGTACTATATGTTACCTCGATAGTTTACACTCAGTATAACAATTCTTAATTGCAGCTTTAAAAAAAAGTGGCAAAATTCTAATATCTCGTACGAACTTAATCGAATATGTCGTTTGAAAATTTATTTATGAAAATACTGGCGAAGATTGAAGGTAAATTCATACTTCTAACCACTTAACTATAGTGGCGGGTTTCTAGAGACAGTGACGGTTTTCAAGTTGCTCAATCTTTGGCATGCATCTTGATAGGCTATTATCGGTTCTATGATAGTATAATCGATTTCATCAATGGCCAATATTTTATCTCCTATACAAATTTTCTGAAAGACTTCACTTTGTGGATCTATGTAATCTATATACAAACCCTAAAAAAAGTTTATCTTAAATTTTCCATGGCACAATTTACAAATTTGTTTCAACATTAAAACTAGTAAATATCAAAATATCAGTAAGAGAATCAATACTTGAATAAATATTTGGAGAGCCTTTCAATTATTGTATGGCAAGACCCACTTTGACCTTTGACCTACGATTTGACGAAGCGCCCATTTAAAAATAAACATCGATGGGTTTCAGAATTTTCCTAAAATAACCGGCTTACTGAATAAAGAATGTATTCCTTTTATTTGGACCATACTGTATACTTAGAACATTGAGCCACTAGTGCATTTATTAGGTAAGAAGGCAAATTGTTGCAATTTTGAGATGTGTTTAAAAAGGAATTTTTATTTCGATTAAGTTCGGAATAAGGCAATATGTCGATAATGAAAGGACGTTTCACAATATTTCGTTGACTCGGCATTTGGCCAAGGATTTAGTAATGAGAGTTTGGAAATCCTTCATTGTATAGTAAACAAGAACACATCCATAGTCGGTAAAATTCAGATACTAAATATAAATTAAATTCATTTGCAAAAAAATCACTAAATTATTCAAAAACAAATTTAACATTTCTTCATCACATCTAATTGGCAGATGTTATCAAAAAATGAAAAATATGTAGTTTAATAATGGCTACATTTTAAAAATATTTTGTACTATACAGGGTATCTGCAAAACAGTGGAGAATATCCCGTTTACTGATGTTGTTATTTGGTACTTTAATCATTTGACGAATATGATAAGCGATAAGCTGCATTGTCCATTACAATTATACTTTTTTCCGGTATAATCGGCAATAAATAATTTTTAAACCGAGCTTCGAGGAGTTCTGCTGTTGTATCTTGCTATATAGGTGATAATCTAAGTTTGAATCCTTCTTAATATTCTTTTGGAGCCCAATTTGTTTTGATCCATCTTATATTTTTTAATACCTATCTTGTATCAGCTACAAACAATTCCCGTTTCGTCTTTAATTAACCGCTTTCTTATACAATCTACGGTTGGTATCATTTGTTCTTGGCAAAGAACAAATATCGTTGTTCGGATTATATCCTTTTGCATTTGGTCAACACATTTGGTTTTATTAGCGTCATTTCGTTTTTTCGTTTATGTATTGGCATATTGATAAGAACTTTTACTGTGGATATTGGGCTTTTGGTCAACTTGCAAGTTTCTTTCGCTTCAACGATTATATTATAACCTCCATGTTCCAGTGATTCAAACACATTTTTCACAATTCACTTCGTATCGGGCGATAAATGCACTTTTTCTACTCAAGGAGTCCACAAACAAGATTAACATATAAAAGTAGACAGGTGCAGTACAGGTCAGACAGAGGAAACAAGCAGCTTACAAAATAAAGCTTGTCAAAAATTAATATCAATTAGGTCAGAGACACAATTCCGTCTGACAACTAGAAGTATTCCCTATTCAAACAAAGAGTTCTCTATCTGGAACAAATGTTAACGGATAATTTGGATTATCTTGAATTCCAATCTAATATACCTCCAGTGAAATACAGGACACTAGAGAATCCCAGGGCACAACACCTGGAGACTACTGGATAGAAGAGAGACACTTACCTAAGTTAAAGCCTGCAGATATCCTAAAATTCCTCTAGGAAATAGGTCTTAAGGAGATACTAGACTCATGACTTTCCTGGAACTGAGTAGAAGAAGGGCACACAATAGATTTATGGTAAATTTTCCCTCCAAAAACATACAATACAGTATAATAAAAGAAAAGATATATAATCCTAGAAAAAATTTTACAGATCCCTTTGTAAATTTTCGATAGAATAATTTTCTGCGGTTATATCATATTTAGTACTTAACAAAAGTTTTTACTATATTTAATTAAGAGTAAAAAGTACTTACATTACTTTGTCCGACAATACGAATGTCTTTAGGAGTAAAGGATGCAGGGATTTCAACTTCCAAAACCTGACAAACCTTATGCTTTCCAAATGGCCATTTAACAATCTGTTTGCTTTGATTCAAATCATTCTCGCACATCACGTTATCATCTTTATAACCATTATTTGTATCGGCAATTTGCAATACTGGAATATGATTCCTATTGCTTGGTAGCTTGGGAGTTGGCATATGGATATTAGCAGGTTGTTGTTGACTAAACTGTTTTGGTTGGTCCATTGGACTTGGAGGACTTGCATTCTGATTTTGAGTGAATAAATGTGCGTTTTTGGAGTAAACAGCCGCTATATGATATGGCGGTGGTTGTTTTGGAGGGGTTTTACTCATGTCTCTAGTGATGTCTGATAGATTTTCAGGAATTTCTGTTGTTTCATGACTGTTTAAACTATTTTGAGATATAGCTAGATCTCCTGAAATATTTGTTACTTTGGCTTCTTTAATTTCAGAAATGTTTAATGGCTTAAAAGAAAAACATACTATGAATAATGCAACATCTTGATGTAATAGTTCACATTATATCATAAAATTACTCTATTAACATGTGTAGTAATTTGAAAAAAAAAGTTTTTGTTCAAACTTCAGGGATATCAATTAATTGTATAATAAATAAACTATTTTTAACTCACCCTTTTACCAGGAATGTGGGAACTTCTCAACACTTCTCTCAATCTTTTCAATTCCTTATGGTGTGGTGTAGGTGTTCTACTCAGAGATATCTGTGCATCTGTTATTTCTGAGTCATTTCTTTCTGTACTAAATGTAATATGGCAATTTTGGTTACCCATTGGGAGTTGTGCAGGTGGAGGTTCTCTAAGGGGTGTTTGTGGGAAAACAATAGAAGTAAGTACTACTTGACCATCCGGCAGTTGTTCATTTTGGAGATGAATTAAAGGTTGTGTCTGATTCGGTGTTAGCCACAGTGCTTTAAGGTTTTGTAATTTAGATATTGTTATAGGTAAGTATGAGAGTCTGTTTCCAATTAGTCCAAGAGTAGTTAAATTTTGAAGATGTCCTACTTCATCTGGAAGTTTTTCTAGTTGATTATTATGGACATTCAATATTGACAGCTCACAACAACTACCAATTTCTAAAACAGAATACAGAATACATTCTTAGTTGAAAAAGTTGCATGTAATACCTATTCTGTAAAAATAGAATAGGTACTCACCTACAGGTAATTGTTGCAGCTTGTTATCAGACAAAATCAAAGTTGCCAGTTTTCTCAAATGCCCAATTCCACTAGGTATTTTAATTAGAGAGTTGTTTTGAAGGTTGAGCTCTTCTAAATTAACTAATTTACAAATTGTGCCAGGCAGTTCCTCCAAGAAGTTTGATTCAAGTTTCAAGACTTGTAGATTTCGAAGGTTACCAACAGCCTTTGGCAATGAAACTAAATTATTGAAGCTTAAAATTAAATTGGTTATTTTTGTCCAATGTCCGATTTCTTTTGGAACTGATTCCAAGTTGTTATATGAGGCATCAAAATCATTTAACTTTTTTAAATGAGTTATGGATACAGAAAGTTCAGATATATTGTTGCCATTTATCCACAATTCAGTCAAATTTCCATGTGACTCACATACTTCTGTCTGAAACAGTAAGTGGAATTCTTTACTATTAGCATAATATTCAATAAAAACTCTACTAGAATATATTTACGAATACAAATACTCACCAAATTTGATAAATTGTTATCACTGACATCAAGTCTTTGTAAATTAGTTAAACGTCTAATAGATTTTGGTAGCTCAGACAAATTATTATCTCGTAATTCCAATATTCTTAAATTAGATAGCCTTCCAATATTGGCAGGCACAAAATCAATACCTGTATCATTCAGGCAAAGCTGTTGTAAATTAATAAGGCTCATTATGGCTTCTGGAACTTTACCCAAGTCATTCATACTCAAATCCAACATTGTTAATTTACCAAGTTTATCTAAATTTTGATGAACACCATCTAAAACTAATTTATTTATATAAAGTATAATTGTTCATTTATAAATTATATGTATAGATGTTTGGTTCTCACATCACAAATATGTGAATACTTAATGATTATATTACTACTTATTAAAATATTCCATACCATTTTTACTAAATATTAAAACTTGTAGATTGGTCAATTTGGATATCAGTGGAGGTATGGCTCGGATTTCATTATCACTCACATTAAGGTACCTTAAATCAATACACTGAAATAACTGTGGAGACAAATCTTTTAGCTGAAAAAAAAAAACTAATTGAAATAATATCTACATAATCATAGCCACATATTTAAATGAAGATCAGTTGTAATAAGACAATAGAAAATGAGTATTCAGATTTAATTTAAAATAATGAAATGGGTAGGATTTCTTAAAAATTGGGAACAAAGAAATACATTTTTGATAGTGAGAGTAAAGATAGCTAATTATTTGCCTTCCATTGGATAAATGTGTCTCATCAAACTAAGAAAGCTATATTTTATGTATATCCAGATTTGAAATGGATACATCTGTTATTACAATATTTAGGATAGATCATCTTTTGTAAAATGATTAATTTGTTAGTCAATTCCATACTTTATTTCCTTCTAAATGCAATACTTCAAGTGTCGGAGAGTTGGCATAAACTTCATTGGGTATTTCAGAAATTCCACATCGTGAAAAATCCAATTCTATTACTTTTTCGTCGTTTGATTTGCATTGGCAACAAGTCATCCACCCCATTGCTGATAAAATACAATTTCTACCAATTCATTTTAAAATAAAAATAAGTTTTTATAGGTAATCATTACATTTTAAACAATTATCTTCTTCTTCGTTTCAATGACAATGAGATCGTGTCTCTTCTGAGACGTCAACCCAAGTTTTTCTAAATGGAATGTGTACCAATCCGATCTGTTATCTCAGTCGTACTCACTATTTGTCCGTCTATCTCTGCTTACAGCATAGAGAAATAATATAGATACTGTCGTTCCTGTGGTACCAGTTGACATCGCGTTGGTCGCAGCGCACCAAGAAGGAGTGCCGGAACCAATTTTTACAGGCGGGATATTTAAATTTAGTAGTTTAGATTATAGGTAGGAAGATTTTACAATTACATCTTAAAATTGTTTATTAAAATCATATTTAATTTTTTTAATAAAATAATTATAATTAATAAACAATTATTTTAAGACACATAATTTTAAATAGGTACATAAGAAGACAACACACATTTGAAATTTGATTGTGCTTCTTATTTCACACTGATAGGGCCAGAACCTTCCTGTGGAATTGCTAAATGCCTAATTAAGGAGAGCATCCAGGAGTTGCGCTGGTGGTATGAAACCCTCTAGGACAAAGGCACGCTAAATTATTCCTTAAAAGTCATTCGGCCAAACTGTCATACTACCTACTATGTCAAAGTCGAGAAACACGACGAGGATTATGGTGGGAATGCTGACCGAACATTGTAGGCTGAGGAAACATATGCACACAATTGGCCTAGCAGATGACAGCCCATTTAGGTTCTGCCAGGACGAAGACGGAATCGCGGAGCACATACTCTGTGAGTGCGAAGGCCTAGTAAGGGTGAGGATTCAAATACTCGGAGGAAAAAACCGAGGGCAGAGAACTACGCAACGGAGGCGGTATCCAGGCTAATAGGTCTAATAAACAGAATAAAGCTAGATATCGAGTTCTAAATATGGGGAGGTCGACAATAGATCTGCAAGGGTCGTAGTGGGATAGGACAAAGAGCCACTCCAATTCTAATCAATCAGTCAAAAAGTCTAAAACCGATGGAAAATATTCCGCCAGCTTCGGGCTTACAGGATGTTTTCTACCGGCAGCACCATGACAGAAGTTTGTCTTTATTAGCAAAAATATCAATATCTACCTACATTTATTACAATATTTTAATCAAAAATATTAAACACGAGTTACACATCATAAAGAAATTTTAAAAATCCAATATCACCACTACTTTAACAACCCCTATACCACGCACTCAAGCTTGAGCATGGAAATATTAAACCCATGCAGTTAAGAAAATAAACATGCAAAGAAAAAAGTTCTGTAGCACAGATTCGATCTGTAGCTCCAAATTTAAATTTAAAAAGTCAAAAGTAAAAGTATTAACTTTTGTAACCTAAAAAAATCTTCTCTTGAAAGAAATTCTGTAACAAAAAATAAAATTGATGAGAAAAATTTGACTATATCTGATAGGCCTATATCAGCAAGTTTAAATATATCGATATATTCCAAATAAATCCATCCCCCAAAACAAATTCCTGGAACAGAAAATCAAACAAAATTAAAAAATTCATTGAAAATTCGATGGAATCTATAAAGCCTGTAGATTAGATAAGAATTTAATTTGAATGGGAGGCTGCTTGGTCTATTCCACTGCGACCTTTTCAGATCTATTGTGGTCCTCTGAATCTAGATTACGACTCTCTTTAAGCAGCCAATCAGCCTTAAGACTGAATCTTTCATGTAATTTATTGCCGGTGGCTTATTCTCATCACCTCTAGTACAAGAAACCGCACATTCGCCAGGCAATCGCACTGACATAGGATGATGCTCACTGCTCAGCAGTTTACTCCCCTAGGTGATAGAATCTACACATGGCTTCGTCTGTCAAACCCATGCTTACAGTTAACATACCTACTACGGTTGTGACAGTTTCCTGTCTTTGCTTATTAGGTCTGCCGTAAAAGTTGGCGAATATGTCCACTGATGAATTGTTACGCCTGCCTCTGTCCTGGTGAGATTACCCATTATTTTAGAGATTTCTGCCACCCACTTCCTTGTGGCCACATTTATGTGGCGCCGCAGAAGGGTTCCGGTCCAATAAATGATGAGTCTTGTCTGGCCATTTCATCCGCCAATTCGTTGCTACTATGACAGTAAAAGTCTGCTGTGAGGAGGTCGTCTAACGATGAGATTGCTCATAGTAGTGTGGTAATCGCACCCCTCCTTATGGACATCCTCCACCCATCCTTGCCTTGATGGTGACTTGCCCCAGAGTGGAGATTGTTATCCTATCCTTCAGAAATGTCTTTATTCATCGCATATTGTTGTGGATGTTCCCCTACCATCAACCAATGAATATTTGGTAACATTATTAAATGCTCCCTCGATGTCTAAGAAGGTGGCCATTGCTACACATCTCTTTGTCTTCTATTGTCTTTGAGAATAACCAGCGCTAGATCCGTAGATTTGACTGGTTGACAGACAGATTGACGATTGCTTAGGAATTTTCTCCCTTAACAATTCGTCTCTTATACAGTGTGGAAACCACTTATGGAATAATAGTATATTCTTCAACGAGTGCAGAATGATGGCTATTATTCACGCGGATGAAGTTTCCAAAACGAGGGAGCGCAGCGAGTGAGTTTTGGAATCATCCAAGTGAATAATAGCCATTCTACACAAGTGAAAGACTATACTTTCTCCACGACTAAAAAGAAAAAACTCCCACTGGTGTGAAGAATTTATATCATTATGCAGCTAAATATGTAAAAATAATTTGTGCGTTATTAGGTATTTAATCGTGGAGAAAATTCTTTATGTCATTATTTTAGAAAATTATAAAAAATGCCGAGACACGTCACTTTTGAATTGAGTTGTGCGTTATGTAAACATAAATGTAAATGTACAGGGTGATTCACGCTAGTATGCCATAGTCGGTGTTGTTTTTGGAACGAAGTTCCTTATCGCGCGTTGTGAAAGGAGGCTAGACGGATAAAATTCTTACGAAAAGTTTTGTCACGACACTTTTTGATATAGGAAGCTATGCGCCAAGCTGTGCGCATCGCATGTTTCTCTGTCTGTATATTTCTCTCTTATAGAAAGCAAGTAAATTGAAAAAATTTTCACCATAGTGCGGGCGCGAACCATGAAGGCATTCAACACATGCTGCCATGAGCTCTCATGTGTATTAGATGCGAAGAAAGGTGTATTACATGCTGCAATTTCTATTTCTATTTCGCATTGAACAGTGTGGTGTCGCGTCGATTATTTTTGTTCAGTGTATACAGGTTTTTTGTAAATAATAATAATAATAAAAAATAATAATAATAATAATGAATGAATTTTAATAAATTCAAAAACAAATCATAATTTAATATTACAATTTCAGAACGTATGTATTTAGCAAGCCGTGCGTGTTCTAACCTATACGCTGTTGTGTTTACGAAGTCGAGAGAGTATATACACTCTGTTGTGTTTACAAAGTCCCGCGCATCTATGACGTGTATGAAAGAATAGACAGACAGATGAGTACATATATATATATATATATATATATATATATATATATATAAAACTGAAAGATATAAATATATATATAAATTATTAGAAATATTTGCCAACTAAGTAACGGAGACGATTTATGTGGGGATGTGGCAAGAAAATACCAGAGAGTACTCTTTTTAAAATATATTCCGAGCTTTCGAATATAACATATTCATTTTCAAGGACTAAAAATTATTAAGATATATGGTCAAATTATAAAATAAATTAATGTATACATTTACTTACGTTATTTAAGTGAGAATGTCGGTATAATTGTAAAATATATAAAAAAAAAATTGACACAAAAGTGCATTATAAATTAAACTCAAAAAACAATATGACATTCAACAAAAAATGTTTCAATTTTTATTTCTGATATTAAGGTCTATTTGAATGAAGTTAATTTTGATTGGAATTTAAATTTTGCAAAGATTGTTTTTCAAAATCTAAGAGATAGGCATACATAACACTAAGGTTATTCAGGTCAGTTTTTTTATTAATGCAATTATTTTCTTGTGAAATAAATGCGGTTTCCAAAAATAGTCGTTTTTTATAATTATTTTCAGTGATTAATACTTTGGCTTATTGATAATCAATTGAATGGCCTTCATAAAATGCGTGCTCAGGGAGGGCACATCTATCAGGATACTAAAAGGACATTAACCAATCGAATTTCCTGTCCTTGTACATTATCATTCGGCAAATATCTACTATATAACCAGAGCCGGATCTAGGATTCTAGCGCCTGTGGCAAACTTTCAAAATGCGCCCTTGAAGAAATTCATTTTTCAATAAATACATGTTTTTATATTCGACATTCACTGATTATATTTCGAAGAACCTTTTTTATTAATAATAATCTCCCATATTTCTCATGACGTAATGAACAAAAACTCAATAAACAAAATTAATAGAAAAGGATAAAAAAAACATTAATTTATTCTCAAAATGATACATACTTTTAAAAATAAATAAATGAGTGAACTAACTGAAAAATAATTCTAACAACAAATATTCTCAAATTATCTCATCAACAAAATAAATGAAAATAAACAATAACAAAAATCATTGATATATTCTTTGATAAAATCATAAACTAAAACCTAACTCTTTTGGTTTCTACAGGAACAATAATTCTAAGAGCAAATATTATCACAAAGTAGTTAAATGAATATGATCAATATCTTCTTTGGAACAAAATAAACTAGAACTTAACTTTTCTCGCTTTGGTTTCAGTGAAAACATCAATGATGTCATCATAAAATTCTAAACCGCTGGCAAATCTGTTTCTCTCTATTGATATAATTGCCAAATTGGCTAGCCTCTCCTGTCCAGTCGAGGACCTTAAGTGAGTTTTCACCAGTTTTACTAAACGAACGTTCACATGTTGCTGTCGTCACTGGCAACGTCAAGAATATCCTGAGGGCTGTGTCCAGATTGGGATATATTGTTTGAAGCGATAATTCACGCATTTTCCGAAGAATATCGAGGGCATTCATTTTTTCCAGGTCCGCAAACATTGCACATGCTTGAAATTTGAAGCTCTCCAATTCATTGACGAATTCATACGGATCCAAATCGGAACTATATTTCAATGCCAAATCCGCAGCTTCCTTCTTCAATTCACCAAGTGAAGACTCTTTTATTGATATTCCTTTCAAAATATTAAAGTCTTCAGAAACTTCTGATAGCGCAGTGAATCTTTCTCCAAGTTGCATCGATATAGAGTCCAATATTTGAAGGAGTTCCATTTTCAACAGACTTTTCCTATCTATGATGGAAGCCTCATCATTAGCTTCTTCTCCTGGCATTTTTTTTATTTTACGTTTTCTCTCCTCTCCAAAACTTGGTTCAATATTGATTGTTCCAGCAAAAGATTCTGAAGACTCTAATAGGGACTCAAAGAAATCAAATCTATAATTATGAATTTCATCAGATAGCCCTTTTATCATTTTTGCACCATCTCCAACAGATAATCTTTGGTTCTGTAGTGCCAGATTGATTTTATTAATCTTTAGAAGAACTTCATCCCAAAACAACAAGAAAACAATAAAAGTAAACTGCTTCATAGGCTTCAGCAAAAGCTTTGCTCCTTCTGATGTATCTCTATTCCAATTACTGCCATTGGACATTTCTTCAAGAATATCTATAACACTTTTCATTTCCGTTCGTAAAGTATGAACGGAATTATATTTGGTCGACCATCGTGTGTCACTAGATCCCTTGATGCTTACTTTCAACTTATTTCTGAGTGAATCCCATCTCATAGTCGAACTCACAAAGAAGTTGAACACTTGCTGAACTGTTCCAAAAAAAAGTCTTAATTTTGGGTGAGATATAGAACTGATAGTCAAGAAAAAGGAAATCTCCATTCAAAATGGAACACATTTTGCGCCCCTAGGTCGTTTGCGCCCGTGGCAAATGCCGCCTTCGCCACGCTCTAGGTCCGGCTCTGACTATAACTGTAACTATATATATATATATATATATATATATATATATATATATATATATATATATAAATGTTTCGGTGTGTGTATGTATATGTACAATTCCTTCACTAATTAATCGAAAGGAACTTCGTTCCATCCGGAACTTTTTTTTTATTGAATTACCCTGTACCTATATTTGCACATTTTTGAAATCCTCTTAATGAACCGATTCCAACAAACTAAATAATGTATGGTCAATTATTAATTATACAGGGTGAAATTTTAAAATTAATAATTTATTACACTTTTGAAATATTGGTACTTTTTTAAAGTAGCTAAATATGGATTTATCAAAAATCTAAACTAACTATAATTATTAGACGTATTTGTATATTAAACAAAACCTGCTACTCCAATGAACTTTATCATAAATACCTAAAAATTGCCTAAACACGCCAATAACTAGACAAAATCGGTAAAATGTGGATTGTTTTAAATCGGTAAATAATGTGGATTGTTTTCTATTCTGTCAGTTGCTGATGTGTTGACAGTTTATACTGAAAAAGTAAAATCTTTGTCAAACACTATTTCCTTGTCATAACAATGAAATATCAGCGGATTGAGATTTTAATGATGATCGGGTACGGGGATAACTGCAGAAGTCAAGTTGTAGTGGCAAACTTATTTAATCACAGGTATCCCGAATTGCCTAATATTTCACAAACTACTGTGTCTAAAATTCATGCACAATTCAGAGAACCTGGACATGTCAAACCATTGAAAAAAAAAACCACACTTCGTTGATGATGATGTGAAAGTGGATATTTTTTGTTAAGTGTCGAAGAGAATCCAACTTCAAAAGTAGGTACCTACACGTCAAATTGCCCGTGAAAATAATGTTAGGCATACAATTGTTCTAAGATGTCTTCATAAAGAAAAACTTTATCCCTACAAATTAACTTTGGTGCAGGAGTTAACAGAAGACGATCCAGATCGTAGAATGGATTTCTGCGAAAGATTGATGAATAAGCTGAACAGAAATGAGATAGCTCTTGGTACCATTCTTTTTTCTGACGAATCAACATTCACATTGAATGGAGAGGTAAACCGACAAAACTGTAGATATTGGTCAGCAGAGAATCCTAATTGGATGCGTGAGACACATATACTCAGTACCCTCAAAAGGTGAACGTTTGGGCCGGTATCATAGGCGACGATATTATTGGTCCTATATTTATAGATGGAAATTTGACAGCTAAAAAATATTCAAATATGCTTAGAAATGAAGTTATTCCTGCGTTGGCAAACTTATATCCCAACGCAACAGATCCTAGCTTACCGAATGGAAATGTTTGGTTCCAGCAAGACGAGGCAACACCCCATTATGCTTTAATGGTAAGAACTTATTTAGATGAAATCTTCCCCAATAAATGGATTGGACGAAGAGGTACTATTGAGTGGCCAGCTAGATCGCCCGACCTTACGCCGTTAGATTTTTTCTGTGGGGTTATCTCAAGAACAAAGTATATGCAACACAACCAACTAGCATTGTAGATCTCAAAGACAGAATAACTACAGAAATACGGAATATTTCATCTTAAACTTAAGGAGGAGTTCTATAGCAGACGGTGCTATTGCCAACAACTAGGTGGAGAACATTTTGAGCATTTATTTTAATGTATTAAAATCAAATACATCAGGTATTTTATGTATGTGTTTAATAACTGTAAAAATAAAAATTTCACCCTGTATAATCATAATTGACCATACATTATTTAGTTTGTTGGAATCGGTTCATTAAGAGGATTTCAAAAATATGCAAATATACAGGGTGTTTCATTCAAAAAAACAACACCGACTATATGGCATACTTGCGTGAATCACCCTGTACATTTACATTTATGTTTACATAACGCACAACTCAATTCAAAAGTTGACGTGACTCTGCATATTTTATAATTTTCTAAAATAATGACAAAGAATTTTATTCCATAAGTGGTTTACACACTATGTACCTCTCCAGTAACCTTTCTATCGTTTTTAGAAAATGAGGATTGGTATGTATGACTATGGCTTCAGTCAGATACTTTACGTACCTTGGATATGTAAAAATGATTTTAACCTTTTGCAATAGTGTATAGTGTGCTGGAAAAAATTGTTAGTCAAAAACTGCCAAGTAGCCATTTTGCATGTAACAGCTTTGAATTCCACGATATTTTGACAAATGTAAGCTTAACAGACACGCAAAGCTAATGGGGTTGTCGAAGCCATGTGCAGATTCTATCACCTAGAGGAGGAACCTGCTGAGCACATCTTATGTCAGTGCGATTGCCTGGCCAATGTATTTTATTTTTCTTGTACTAGGCGATGAGAATAAGCCACAGGCAAGAAATTACATGAAAGATTCAGTTTCGATTATCCACTTAAAAAGATTCGGGATGGAGAATGTAATCTAGTTCAGAGGACCACAATAAATCTGAAGAGGTCGCAGTGGAATAGCAATCTCATTAAATCCAATCTACAGGCTTTCATTTCCCAATCAGAAAGAATACGATAAACAGAAAGAGACTAATATATGTCTATATAACTTTTATTGCTAACCAAATGTTGATAAAAATTGCATAAACAATCAATTAAGATGATCTGAAGTAGGTCTTAATCAATTTCAACATTGAACAAATTTCCTCAGCAAAAGCTGTACTGAACTATTGAGTATTATTCTAATTGTTATGTAAACATTGCCACACGTATACTTATTTCAAATTCTTTTCTACAGAGCCTAGTAAAAGTATTAAGTCGTTAGATAGATTTTCTATAAAAGTTTAAAATCTTGTGTGGAAGGATCAGTAATAAAACTAGCAATTTCATACTTTTTTTTAATTTTCAACACAAATAGTAACATACACAAAGTGATATATCTCATAGTATATTGTATGATACAATTTGATATCTTCTAAACAGAAGCAATATTAAATTCATTAAATAATAATGAAATAATTCCGTTAACAAACACGTTGGAAATATCATTTACAATATACCTGGGGTTATTACATACTTAAACAATATTTACAAAAAAATCTGTAAATCCGAATGTTTATTCAATTTAAATAATGCCAAATGGACGGATCCTAATTTTCTTACAATCACCTGCCTAAAAATAAATAGAGTTTGAACCGGAATTTTAGTAGCTGCCAAATTTTTTTAAATTTGCTGCTCGAATGGGTATATATTTTAAAATAGTTGCCAAAAATTATAAAAGTGCCGACGTACCCAATAATTAAAAGCTTCAACAGATATATTATGATGATGAAGTTCAATATTGTCTTTTTTTGAAAAATTAAGAGCAAGTAAACATGATTAAAAGAAGATACATTGCTCTAACTACATACCGTTTTGCTAGCGTAAAGACCCAGATTAACTTTCAATATAAAATAACAATAAATTCCAGTAGGGAATTTAGGCAAATTTTAGAAAATATTGTGGCATAAGTGGTTAATGTAGGATTATGATCACTGGAGTGCAATTTTAGTTTGACTTTACATATTTAATTCCATTAGGCAGGCTTAAAATTACAAAACATTATAACATTTAAAATATTTCGAATAAACATTCAAAAAGATCGAAAATAAGAAGTGAATTTTATGTCGGACCATTACTGTTCAACTACTTTCCAATTAATAAATATTACGAAAAACTATTAGTTTTTACTGACAAACAGATTTCTTCTACTTTGTTATACTGGACATAGGATCTATATTGGTTTAATCAGATTTAGTTTATACACTTATACTTACTTATCTTCTAGAATCAGCACATATATGAATAGTATAAAAATTCCATGAAAGACATTTTGATTCTTTTACAAAGAATTTGAGTAATATTCACTCATGTATTCAAGTCTATGTTTTCATAAGTCATGATAAATGTCATACATGGAATTTTGAACTACAAACTATATACAGTCCATTTCAGAAATGTCAGTCAAGTATGACAAAAGCAACTACAACTTTCATCACTTATTACTATAATACTATTCCTGAAACAGAGTATTTAATTTAAAATTATCATTACTGCTTTACATACATATCTTTCTGGCATAAATTATCCAACAATAACACTATATTTCACATGTAACTACATTATCATACAATGTTGGAAATCTAAGTTAGTGATAAATGAAATTATCAATTTTGTAGCAACTACATAGGATGTCTTAATGTAATCTTTGTAAAACGTTTCACCTTGATTGATTACAAAAAAGCTATATGTGACCATTTGACATAACATTAGCATTTCTAATTTCCTCTAATATTTTGCTCCATTGATTGTCAAAGGAAAATGTTGGTCTGTCGATAATGGTTCAATTTATATTAGGTAAAACGTTTTACATAGGATAATTTTGTTTTTACAACTCCGGTACTATGCGGTAGTAAATAGTTCATTCCTATAATCTAAGCTAAAACCGTATTATATCTTCCCACTGGTCACTAAACTTTAAATTACCTGCCTAATCCATTCCAACTTTACAATGGGCATACTTTTTGTAGCTACCAAGATTACAAGACATCCTGTACACATCTAATGGGCAACAGGTATTTACTTGTTTGAGGAGACATTTAAAACAAACACTCAGTACTAATACATCAATTTGTTTTGTAATAATCTAACATTAAATGCATGAAAATGGAATAAAATGATATTTAAAGCCCGTTTGTAAGTTTGAATGATTTATTACAAGTTTTAGTCATTTTTCTGTTTGACACTGAACGTTGAAATGTATGCAACACTCCAAGTTTTAATAATTAATTTAGGATATGACCAGGCGAACTGCAGTTGGGAGGATCCTTCCCAACTTTTAGATGTAGGTAGGTATTTTTACGTTAAAATATATGTATATTTTTTCTCTAAACTGTCATTAAATTGAGAGCAAATAGGACCAGTTCTAAATATATCGAGTCAATTAAAATTTAACAGAAGTAAGATAGATAAGTTTGGATAATTTGAAAAAAGTTGATAAAAAACGTATATACCTACTCTTGATTCTAAAAAATGAATCACCGAATGAATAATTGATAATTACAAACGGGCTTAAAGCACAACGATCGATACCATTGGGCTCAGTCTTCTATTGGGTTGATACAAATAGAAATGGGTCAATTGATACCAGTCTTTTGTTTACGGAAAATACAGCACTTGAACTCTGTAACAGAATAGAAAGGAAATTTCTTGTAAAGTTACTCCCTATGTCTATTCGGAGACTTTCGAGTCGTTCCGTGTAAATATTCGGCAGATAGAAATAGAAACGACTATCAGGGTATTTCTATCGTATTTGTATATGTTTTTATATACATACTTATCCCGATTTATCATTGTTTATGTTGATTATCGAATATGATTTGGTTCTGAATATTGTTTATTTCCATTTAAACATGAATAGGTATTTTTTTCAAGATAAATGGCTGGTATCTAATTAAATAAACTTAGATAACGCATTTTTGAGACTACGTTCTGGCTTGATTTACATATCGTTTTCATATATTGCAAAACTATGATAATTAGTGTAACACATAATAATAAAACGATTTCGGTAGAAATTGAACCAAAGACCCTCGCTATGGAAGGCAATCATTTTCCCATCACACCCAAGGAGTATAACAAATGCACAGTTCAATAATACTTGAGACCAATGTATCCTCTCGGATCCTAAAGATTGATAAAAAATTAAACAGCCTGTATGGAATGGCAGGAAAAAAAGACATCAAAAATTGATATAACTGGCAACTAAATGTCAAAAGCATCACAAGATATCTGTATCTGTATCTGTAGAGTGGGGAGGGTGAGTGTGTAGGCTCACAGCACTTAGGCCACATGTGACCCATTGTACATCACAAGATATAAAAATTCTAAAAATGTTTCCAAGTTAGATACTACTCGTTTCTTTCCATCTGAGCTCGCCCAGAGTTTACAGCAAAAAGTTGTATGGTAGCATTTTTCGATGGAAAGAAATTTCTTTTCTTTGGTATTTCTATCAAGTTACAAAAAACGCGTGCAGATCATTGATCCTCTTTTAGTTGTGTGTATACAGTTCACTTCAACTATTTTATTGCAAACATTTTACTTATAATCTTAGCACATTTCAAGTGTTGATTCTAAATACTGCTTTGCACAGGCTGAAGTATCAAAGACCACATTTCTACGAAGCGTTAAAGTTCACGTTAAAAAATATGTAAAACTCAACTAGTTACCTACTAATTATTAAAAAGTACAAATTTGTAAAAATATAAAAAAACATTGTTCACAAGTTAAAATATCTGGCACCAAAATTCTATTCCACGTGGCAGTAGCATTAAAGTTTTTTTGATAGATATAATATAATAATTTACTACCGTTTATTGAATTATTCGATTTTCCGATTCAGATTCAAAGAGAGAATTATATATACGTCGATTGTGAACTGCATTCAAAACGGTCTCCCCTATCTACTGTATAAGGATAGTTTATCCTAAAGTGAAAAATCACCTACCACAACAAATTTTTTGGAGTTTTTTACATCTGACTGGAAAAAATCATACATTTTCTAAGCATCCTGTGGAACTTGTCCATTTCTTTTCAATATTCACTATAGAGCGACTTGTCCAGAATCAGTTAATAACAGGGCGCAATATTGTGCGAGGAAATCTAAGACACACAAACGGATGTACATGCACATGAATATTAATTTACAATCGTATGTTCTCGTACCAAGACTGCACCCTCTATATGAATATAATACAAAAAATTGGCAGATAACCGAACAACGTAAACTGAGCGAAAATTAATTGTGCGAATGATTGAAGCTTGAAAGATAAACTGTAGATTGCCCTTCAAGGTATATAATCAACAAAGGATTATGGTTTCCACTGATACAAATCAGATATGTTGCAACATCGAGTAACACTGAAAAAGGGTGGTCTGCATGCAACATATTATATATACGCGAATATTGAGAAAAATGTACAGCTATTGAATTATTTTAACCATCTAATAATATACGTGTTCTTGGTTCATTTATATTTCAAAATTGAATATTTTTTGCAAAATGCATCCATGTAAACTACTGAAAAATGTAAGTTCCCATAGAATCCAGCTTGGCATAGGATACATCGCATACTGGCAACGCACTGGTTAACTAGTTATTAAAAATATTACAAAGTATGAGCCTTAGTATCTACATTCTATAAAAAAAATACAGCATATCTTTTTTTAAATCAAGTGTAGTTTACTATTAAAACGGTCAAAAAGATATAGCTAGTTCTAAAGAAATTTAGTTAATCAATACCTTTCAAGAAATGACGTTAAATAACAACTTCGACTGTTGGCAGTTAGGTAAATTACATAACTTTTTTAAATGGTACTATTACTACAACAGATAGTGAGAAACCTTGATGACCGTTAAAACAAAATGTAATATTAAACACCAACATTAGAAGTCGCTTATTATTTTTATAATGTCCCATTGGGTAATGTCTATCATGGTAAATCGTCCTTAAATAGCTATTATAGGTTAGTTACAACAACATTGATTAAAAACGAGGGGTACAATATTTGGCACACAATGTTTAATCTCACACCCCTCAATTATTTGTGAATACTAAACATTTTTAAAAACCCAGGTGCTTACTATAAAAGATAAAATTATATTTACAAAAATATTACTCAATTCATTTTGTAATTAACCCATAAAATTACAATATTAGTCTGGTTTCGATGTCACATCCGAAAATGTAGTTATATCCATAATCCAAAATATGCTTTTGAATATATTCCACTCTTTCACATATTGCTCCTATATCCAAATTCCGTCCCTAGGAATTTTGGTTCTTCCTTTACCTAAATAGCAGCCTTCTAGCTAAAACACTAGCTATTGTCTTTTCACAGTAACATACATAAATAGTATGTTTCTAAGTTGATACTTCACGATGTGCCGACATTCATGTGATATATAAAACGTGTGTTATAAAAGTTTTGTGATTCACGACTGGTACTTGAAATTGTGCCAAAAAAGTAACATTTCAACTTCACAATACATATCCGGCAATTACCAGGAAATTCGGAAATAGGGTTGATAATATGTAAGGTTAACGAAAAAGTTTTAGTTTGTTTTCTTGTCTTTTTGATGGTACCACATTGATGATTGAGAATTATATGCATAAAGTTAAAGTGCGTCGAAATTAATAGAACGTGTTATTTATAAATTCCATTAAAATATAATTTTTTATTAGTGCAGATAAAATGAAAACATTTAGACTGCGTTCATTTACCTTAGAACCATGTTTTTATATACAAGTCTTGATTGGAATGTGTTATGTGTAAATTTAGTATATAAGCTATTAAATGCACCAAATTATATTAAAATATAAATGCTAAATGTATCACAGATATTCCAGAATAAACTGTTTGCATTTTTTAAAAAGGTCCAAATATGATTAGTGTGCAATTAATTAAAAAAGCAAACTTACCAATAATATTTATATATAAAAATAAAATAAATAAAAAGTATATTGAATTAAATTGTGGCAAACATCAACTAAATGTTGACAACTCACCATATGTACAAATAAAATAATTTTTTTTTCAATAACTCACATGCAGGAAGTCCTAGTACTAAATATTTGAATATACAATCCAAAGAAAATCTCAAACCATACAGTACCATTATGGTAACTTCAAATATCAGCAATGATAACTAATTATTGCTTTTATTGTTCCAAAGATCCATAGTTAACAAGAGGGGCTTCTGTAAATTAAATAATAATGATAAAAATCAACTTCATTTTACAAATAACCACATTTCAATGTTGACATTACAGAAAATTTTAAAATTTTGAATTAAGAAATTTCATACTTGTGTCATCATTTTCATGCAATGTTAACATGTGGTGGTTATTCCATGAAATTTTTTTTAAATAAACGCTAATCTGTTGAATCAGGCGAGCTGTGAACATATACTACACTTGAACACTACTAGATTAGCGCACTTGAAATTGTAAACTCAACATTTATTTCTTCTGTTGATATTCCATAAAATTGTACAAACCTAAAAATAAGTTCAAGTTTTAAAATGCGCGAAATCAGATATGACGGTTCGACATTGTTTTGAAAAAACTAAACAACAATTAACATGCCACACACAGCAATTTAAAGCCAAACGAGTGAAGTACTTTCTTAGTTTCTTTCATTGTGAATCAATAAAACGTGCAACACCATCGCCGCACTTAGATAGAATAGGAATCTATTTTGAAAGAATTTCATGTGGACAGGATACCATCTTTCACCATTTCACTACTTTCGAATACACCTTTTTGTGTTATTATGTAACAAATCAATTCCGTAACTTCCTATTCTATCTACTTTGCACTACACAAAGTTACATTAATTTTGGAGTTAGATTTCTTTTAATTGTTGAGATTTGTATTTTATTACAATATTATTTATGTTGATTTTAGTTGCCAAATGATTGAAAATGAGATTGCAAACACAAAAATTAGTAAATAAAAGAATCAATCGGCACTGGTAACATTTAACGAGTCACTGTAGAATCACCGTGTCATACAAGCTGTTCCTAAACTAGATCTTACTCAACAACTATTTTATATAAATTGAATTTAAAAAAAACCAAAAAGAAATATGGGAATATTTTAAAACTACGCTTATTCCATCAAGTAAAACGAATAGAGATATTAGCTGTCAGAAAGACAGACCTATTAGAGAATCACATAATTCCAAGTAACTTGAAGGATCCCCGACACCAACGCGGTACTGAGGGAGAAAGTGAGGGAGTGAAAGCTTTAGAACAACAGAGAGACATTGTCGCATTCCCCTCTCCAGGAGACAGGTGAAGATTAAAGGGGGTACTGGTGAAATGATGAATATGATGATGATAATGTGCTTGCTGTACACATTACAGATACTCTTCAACAGAATGACCACCAAAGTATTATTTTATTATTTGTACTTTCTCTTGAGTACTATAAAAGGTGGGCATTTATTTTATTTTCAAAAATTATTCTATTCCCGAAGTATGAACAAAAAATATTGAAAGGTGTCAATACAAGGGCCAAAATATTTTTCGCAATCTGTATAAAGGGAGAATTAGTGAACACCAACTAAAAATATATACACCATACTAACATTTTCATGATTAAATTAGTGTAGTTTGATCCAATTTAGGAACGCGTTATTTTCCACCAGCAGACACTTAAATATTAAAATCTACACATTGAGGTTTGGGGAAACTTTATGTCACAAGCATTTTAAAGGACAGCAGAATCTGCTTCCATACCTTCGGGAGGTATTCGAATACAATCTGTAGATACTGATCCATTGTTAATGGTTCCATTTGTCATTGCGTATAAGTCGGGGGTAACTTCAGTTATTCCTGGTTCTGGGGGGTTGCATAGTGATTGTATGCAGAGATGGAGTCGCATGTAGTCATCACTTGAAATCCAAATACCAGGTCTTTTGTTGTGGTACAATTTCGCATACATATAAACATCTACTTTGTTATCGTAGATCAAGTGTTTCTTCAAAGTGGTCAAAGCACAAAAGGTTGCAGCTTCAGTTCCTCCAAAGCTAAAAAAATACTTTATTTTCTACCTTTCTTTGTTTTAAATTCATCAACACTCAACACTAAGCTAGCACTATAAATATTACCCATTCAATAGGGTACAAGCATAAATTTTGCTATTGGTGGGAATTGACGCTTTATCAGGTCTCCTAACACCTTGCATACCTATTTTTTCAAAAAATATAAACTTTACTTTTAAAACGACTTTAAAAATCATAAAATTTGAAAGTCCACCAAAACGCGCTTTACGTCATAAAGATGGCTGCCCCAAGGAGTGACGTCATTTGTTTACGTTCATATTCGTCTATCACGCTCTGAGTTCTTGTGACCAAATTTGTTTCTGAAAGCTTTAAAAATGGATAAAGCCGAAAAAAAAATTTGTTCCAGTGTGTAAATCAACGTCTATTAAAACTCCAGACAAAATATTTGTTACTTTACCTAGTGGCACAAGAGAAGGGCATTATGGTTGCAAGCTATGCGTCGAAACAAAGACGATATTTCGACAAATACTACTACTTTTGTTTCCGATGACCATTTTAATGTACCTACTTCTATGCTGGTAATTTTTATTCTTAAATAGTTTGAGGTTATGTACCTTTATGTCTAGGAATCGACCATAAAAACATCATTTTCTTACGACCACACATCGAAATATGGTTGGTATATATTATATGATTAATATATAGTTTAAATCGTACTTACGATAATGCTTTAACTCCTCTTATTTCCTCTGCATTAAAGCAGCTGTTTGACTTCATAAATTCAAGCAGCATAAATGAGTCTACTTTGGGCAAGTTATCAGTTTGTGCTTTCACAAAAGCTTCGCTAGCCATATCTTTACTCACAAAATATGAAAGAATCGTCACTGAACACTGAACTAGTAAATAAAATATATTCTTCTAAAAGTTTTAAAATTTCCTTGGAAATATCGAATATTCATGTCCACTTTCCACCTTACGTTGACTTTTAGAAATAAAAAAAAAGCAAACACGTAATGGTCTCAAACAAACATATAATTGATATTTTTATGTCGATGAAGTAATTAATCGTTGATTAAAATACAATATAAACACACAACTACACATAACCTAATGCAATACCGGCCATATTGACATAAGTAAACACAAGAGATATGACATCACATGTATCATCGGTAGCGTTCGGAAATCCTCGGGTTGTGGTCGGAGAGTGCATTGAAATTTGAATTTTATTTTAAAATTTGGGAGTAATTTCCAATGGAAACTGGTTTATTTCCTATGATTAGTAATTTTTGATATCATATTTACTATTATAAATTAATATCCAAGAAAAATATGAAATATGCGTGTACTCTATTGTTTGGTAGTGATATGGATGAAAATATTCTACATACCGGTCAACAACAACAATAGGTCCATTTTGAATTTTCTGCATGTCCAAGACAAAGTTGGGTAAATGGTACATCTCGCTAATAGAAGTTACCTGATGGGGCCAATTCAAACAATGAAGCATTTTAACTGGTATTTCATAATCATCCTGAACAGACTTCATTAAAAATTCTCTCAAATAGTACGTAGACGTGGTGATTTCGTTGGTTTGTTTGCAAGTGTAAGCATCAGTTTCTATAATTTCATCACCTACCGGCCAGAAAACTTCGTATTCGGAATTGTCTATGAAACTAATCATAACTATAAGATGAGCGCTGTGGTCCCAAACCATCTGCCAGAAATCATGTACGGTGTGTTTAAATGGGTGTTGAGTGATTATAAATTCGCGTAGACTGTGAAAACCCTGAAGCCAACTGGCGTTTATGTAATCTGAGCCATCTTCACCAGGTTTGGGGGTTAAATGAACACGAGAGCTTTCAACTGGCAGAATAACCGCACATCTATTCTTTGGCTGGTTGACAGGTTTGTTGGCAGAGACAAGATTAAAATCTTTGCAAACGAAGCTTGTAACCAGCTGTAAACAAAAATATTTATAACTAAACTAAGAATAATCAATGAACATGTACTCTGGGTAAGATGTTATGTATGTTTTAAAAAATGTAATAATAATTAGAGGATGGGGATGGTTTCAATTTGGCCATGGGAAAAGTTATAAAAATAATTTAATTTCCCTGGAACAACGCTCATAAATGAAAACAGGGAAACATAATTAGGTAACTTAGAGTGTACTGGCAAAAGTATAAAATATATTATAAACGGGTATATAAGTGTCTTGAGTATAATTTTCAATACTTACTCTGAACTGAACATCAAGAGCCTTCCATAATTCATCTTTTTCGTCTGTGTTTGTATTTTGGAGCGCAGATACATATCTAGGGAAAGTTTCTCTGCAAATATTAGTTTCACCACATTCAATAGCTTCCACCAAAGCATCATGGATAAAAATGTATTGTTCTTCTGTCTGTACCAAGAAATTTCGTTGGGCGCGAATATGTTTTAAAAATCCAAAAATATTGACTTCTCCTCTGGCTCTAATTTGGCGAAGCATAGCATCCAGTACAATGTAAGTTCCAGTTCTTCCGACTCCAGCGCTGCAATGTACAACAATTGGTCCACTATCTTGTGGATTGGTTACAGATGATTTCTTTACAAAATGAATGACAGGCAGTGGGTGATCCGGTGTACCATGATCTGGCCAGTTGGTGTAGTGATATTGATAGACAAGTTTCTCAGTAAGCGGATTTTTCTTATTTTTAACCTGTAAGATGTAGCCATCTAATTTTTTATTTTCATATTCAACATGTGTACTTACATTGACTCTAAGATGACGAATTGATAGAGTTCTAACTGTGTATGTAGCCATAATATCTTCTCTAACTAATTTGACTTGAATGACTCCATAAGTTTCAGTACCTTCCTTTGGCCAGTACATATCACACTTTCTCTGAAAACAAAAATGTATTTTCAATCTCGAAATAGCTACATTTCTTTTTATTCTCTGTATCCAATTTTCATGAGATTTAAGGGAAAAGAACTACGATACTTTTATATAAAAAATAACATGCACATATAATAGTTCAAGATAATTTTACCCGTCCTCTTTCTACTAGGTTGGTAATCATCACAATAATGGTAACTCTCTGCTCCCACACCATTCTCCAGAAACAGTCAAAAGTTGAAGGTAGAGGGCCTTGAGTTCCAATGTAAGCTCTATTCATTTGAAACCCATCAATGTAATTAGCATTAATATATGTAGAGACCTTTTGGCCTTTCATTGTTAACAAGTGAACAAGGGAATGATCATCTACAAAAATTATAATTACCAATACAAGATTTTCGAAATAACATATATCTAAAAACTTACAAGCAATGATGTTTAAATATCTATTCTTCGGTTTGTTATCAGGATGCTGGGAGTGTTCAGAGCTGTTAGCTTCATTAGTAGCTTCATTTTGAATGCTTTCATATTCTTTGCTGAATCCAATGTCACCATCAGCATGTAGTTCTTGTACATGCCTGCCGAAAAGTGATACTGGAATAGGTCCAGTATATTCAGCAGTGGGTTCGGGAGTAACATTCCAATCTAATGCTGCAGCAGAACATTGAGGGTTGTCTAAGTAGTAATACGGAGCACGAAAACATTTTCTATAAAATAAATCAAACATGTTAGAGTGATTTGAATCTCAGGTATTGACCATAACAATAATGAAGTGAATACAGAATTGTAACAGGATTATTTTCAATATCAATGAGTAAAGAGTAAAAAAAGTATTTTACAGCTTATTGATTCAAGTATAACTACTGTGTGAATTATTACAATATAATTTACCCTAAAGGCAACTAACATTACCTTCATCATGTAAAAAATAAAAAAGATTGGTCAACTATATTTACCTCACTCTTTGATATATATCAGTTAAATTTTGCAGCAATATCATTTTCACACTTTGCATTTTGACTTGCCTATGATAAACTGGATATTATCTACCTAGTGCATATTTTATCAATTCCCATTAACAGATTGTTTTATTATAAGATAAGATGATAAGGATATATTTACATGATAAGATTAAAACTGTGGGGAGATTGAGGAATACATTATTACTTTTTCTATTATCTTTGGTAAGTAGGTTCCATATGTGCAGCTGTTAAGGCTTACATTGGAAGAATTAAGTACTATATAAATTCCTCTCAAAAGGAACTACACCAAATTGGAAAAAGGGGGTAAGCTTATTCTGTATATTCCTATTGCTATAAATAAGTTATTTAAAAAAAACTTGCCGCCAAATCAGAAATCCTAAACCTGCTACTATTAAAGCCAGTGATGCACAAAGAACTCCTGCAAGGATGCCAGCCCCAAGTTCACTTGTAGTATGAGACAAGTAATCTATGACTTTATCACAGTTCTTAGAGATGTAAATATGAGATGGGACTGACATCTTTCCCATTATCAGTCTGTATGTTCGATTGCTTTTTGTTGAAGCTTGGATCTGAATTTTGTAGTCTGCGTTTGGGGTAACATTCTTTCGGGTACACTGAAAACATAGTATTTATTATAAATTGAAGGTATGCTTGTGCTGATGTACATATATATATAAAATGTGTTACTTACTGAGGTTTCTAAATGGTCCTTGGTAGTTGGAATAGTTATATTATCGTAAAGTGTATTTCCTAAATTTATATATACATAGTAATAGTCTATTGAGTAGTAAAAGCTAGAAGGTCTCTCCCACTGTATGTAAATGGTTTCATTTGCTTGACAAGACAAGTTTAGGATTTTTGGAGGGCTTGGGCCACTTATATCTGTAGCAGCTACTTGAGAATCTGATGAATAACCCTCATGTTTTTGGGTGAAAGCTTTCACAAAAATTGTGTACTCAGTCATAGGTTCTGAAAAAATAATTTGATTAATAGCATAAAATAATTATCGTTTGTTCAATTTTCCAAATTATGTATTAGATAGAAATAAAGCACAGAGGAAGGAGAATAAGTTAATGCTTTCATAGTGGTAAAATCATTAGAGTCCCTTACAAAAGAAAAAATGGAAACCACACACGTTGATCATAAGTTACAATAAAATAAATAGAATTATTTGTGATCTTCCAGCAAACGTGGATATGGCAGAGATGCAAAGAATCCTCAGAACTAAAGACTTTCAAAATCAAAGCTGTAAAAGAAATTATATTGAATTCCTTGTAATGTATTGGTACTATTAACTTTGAAAGCCAAATACCCCAGAAATTTTCTTAGTAGGTATATGCAAATTTTCTTAGTAGGTATATGCTTGCTGTGAAGAGGACTCCAGACATTGGAGAAATATTCAACTTTTGCTCTAACATAAGAAAAGTAATACTTTTCAAAAAATGTTTGGTGAAACATTTACAATTTCTTACAATTATTGAATGTCTTGACATTTGACATGTTTAGATAACATCCACACTTAGTTCCACATTTGAATATTATACTGATATATTCCTCTGTCACATGTTTATGACATGATTTATTTGGTATTTCCACAACAATTTTGTACTCAATCACATTCTATAAATACTAATGAATTCAAGTTTATAACTATTTGTTTAAAAC
Source organism: Galerucella pusilla (assembly GCA_910591695.1). Taxonomy (NCBI): domain Eukaryota; kingdom Metazoa; phylum Arthropoda; class Insecta; order Coleoptera; family Chrysomelidae; genus Galerucella; species Galerucella pusilla. The sequence goes on along the minus strand of CAJUYI010000001.1, from coordinate 2,210,579 downwards.
AAACTATATTTAATGGAGTTTGGCTAAAATTCAAGTATTTCAATTTTAAATAACAATTTAAACCATAAAACAAAGACAAATTTGGCTGTATACCAATTTATTATTAAGCAGATTTCAATAATTTTTTTCAACAGATACTATTTTCAAAGGAAAATATTAATCTATTGCTAATATGAAAAAAGCCTTTTTGTAATAAGATTGTATCTTGACTACTTACTAAATTCAATACTGATTTTAAAATTTATGTGATATTCAATAATTATCATACTATATATTAACAAATTAAAAAAATATAAAGACAACAATGTCACTTGTACATTGGTTTTGTTTGATAGCTAAAGGTCCACTGTAAACAATTTTACTCTTCTTTTTTGATCTCGTTTTAAATAGATTTAGTAAAGATTTACATAGACTATACCAATAAAATATTGATAGATTTATTGTATTTGAGTAGCCTTAGTTACTCTTTGGGTTGATTTGCTTATAAAAAGAGGACATAGTAAGTCTAAATGTTTGCAATAGTTCAGAAGTCAGTATAATGCTATCTAGTGAAATGCACATGAAACTGTTATCAAAATCAGCACAGTGGCATAACATTATCTATATGGAATATTGCTATGTACTATTTTACATTTTGGTACAGAGGGCGCCACATGAAGGATTTCTGAAGATGGAATCAGCTGGCAACTTTTTAGTGATTTTGATTAGAAAATATGACATAATCATCTTTTCTATGTAATATTGGTACTTCCGTTTAAACATGATATTTTCATCCGTTTTCGAGAAAAGCGCGATTGAACAGTTCAGAGTATCGGAAGGGGATTTCAAATATTATTTCATATAATATTATACATATTATGAAGAATGTGCTTCGTACTTTCAGATAATTGTTGCTGGTAAATAACATTCCTTGTCAGTGAATAAATTTTGCTAGTTTTTAGTCAATTGATGTATTTTTTATTTTCATATACTTTTTTGAATAAAATGCCCTTAGCCTATGTCCCAATAGTTATGGCTCACCCTGTATACTGTTATTGAAAAATAGGTATACTTACTCAGTTTAGTCAAGTTGTAGTGAATTAACGGTTCATTATAAGGTATTTTATCAGGTTGAACTTCAGTAAAATTGTTATTCATGTAATATACTCTGTATCCTTCGATAACTCCATTCTTTTTCAGAGGGTTAGCCCATTGCAAGTATATGCTGTTGGAGGTATAGTCCAGAACGGTCAAATTTCTCGGTTTATCTGGCACTGGAACAGTAACATTAGTTAAAATGGGTAGATGTAAAATTTTTTTAAGCCCCGATTCGAAATTACTGATCGTTGTTGAATAATCTGTGGTAGAATCTTGAGCGACTATTTCGCATACAGCAAAAACAACATAAACAAAGGTATAGCCCATCCCCATTACTGAACAAACATTCACACAGGGATCGTTAATTTTTAGTTCACTATCATTTTACACTTGGGTTTGGAATTGTCCGGTACATTATAAATACAACTGTGTGTTTACAGATTGGTACAACCGCATATCAATTTATTAATTAAAACTACACAGGAAACCAACATAAATGTTTATTATGTGGAACACCACCCAACAGTATCCGTGACAGGACACGTAAAGGAGGGGATCAAGAAGGGAGCCATGACACCGAGACATTGTTGCCGGATTCACAGTCTTATAAAACTATGTGGGTACTGATTCAAAATTGATGTCATCGTTCAGTTGTTTCGCACAATAATGTATTTTCTTATTTATTACTAGATTAAGTTGCCTCTAAAGCTGAAATTTGTTTAAATAATTATGTTAATAATATTTCATAAACTACTTGGGTTTTTAGATTTTGTAAGTACATCAAAATTATTATCTAATATTATATTTGTGTAGGTAACCAAATTCTGCTTTATTCATCTTTATATTTACTCCAGTACCATAGAATACCGAGCTGATACCTAGAAAAAGAAAGATAACCGCAACTTGTTTCAATATAAGGTTTTTTTAGCGAATGACTGGTCATAAAAAGTTAATACCGATCAATTTTTTGCCACGAACAGTAAATACCAAAATGTCAAATCAGTGACCGCAGTAATAACTTCAGTTACCATAGTCCATAGGTGGGTAACTGGCAGTGGTTATAACCCCCACTTTTGTTATAAAACGTGAATAACCGCCTGTTACCGCAAGTAACCGCTGGGTTTTAACCAGCAGCTCGCTAAGAAACCCTCGATATTTACATCCAACCCAGGATGTAAGGTAAGTAAATCCATAGAGATAATTATCTCTTTGGTAAATCTCGACTGTTTGGTATTGGCATGTCCACCAGCTGACAACTTGACACTAATGACATTCGCCTTGAGATTAAGCAAATATTTTAGATTTGTAATTGAATTGTGTTATACCTACATCGATGTAAAATTATCCTTTATGATAATTAGGCATAAGAAAGAGGCGAATCACCTAATTCTATAATATTTAAGTGAAGAGAAGAGTCAAAAAGCAGTGGCGGTATAAAATATACAAGGTTCGTTTTGTCCGAGGCCGCACACGTTTTAAAAGAGCAAGGAAGCTCTAAGTCTTTAAGGTTTGGTGTGTTATCTGGATATTCAATCGCAGTCTCAACTGGCAGATTGCTTCTGTGTAATTAGGTATCTACTATTGAACAACTCGTGTAACTGTTAACTCAACACCGACTTTCTCCCCGATATGTGATTTTTTGAGTAATTAATCAGAAACATTTTCAATTTCTTGCGTTTCCAATGTGTTGCCTCACCATAACTCTTCTAGAGCCCGTTAAAGATCTCTCGGTCTCTTGAATTTCAGTAACTGACTGACATAGATTCCTATACCAATCGCTAGGTGGCTCTACACTGCACTGAGTGTAGGTACGTAGAATCTACGTTTGCAGGATCATTTTTCTCTTTCTGATATAGGTAAAACGCACTTCAAATCGACTAAAAATGTTTTTCATAATTACAATAGTTAAGTAAATATCGAACGCAGTAAATATATTTTATTTTTATAAGCATGGAGACGAGACTTCATGTTTATAAGGTAACATATTTCAAATTTCATAATGCTCTATTATTTTATGTAGGTACAGGAAAATATAAGATAGGATAATACCTTCAAATGAAGATCTTGATACATTTCTAATAAAAACGCAAAAGTATTTTAGATTTTGATGGTCCTGTGAGTATATATTATATCACCGTCCTTCTAGGAAATTTGGCAATGCCCTGTCGGGATATTTCTGTTATTGCGAAGTGGCGTTAGCGCAAACGTTTTTGTTGACAAGTTGATAAAGAAAATCGCAAATGGAAGTGGAAGAGCAAACTTCGATTTGAGGCAAAGCCAGACTCAGACCCACTCAGACCCATCTCTGGCCAAACCAGATCTTTGTGTCGTTGACCTGATTAAAGTGGAATTTGGAAGACTTGAAAATTGGTGGTACCTATAATACCTACTTATTTCAATTTCTGTGACCGGGAGTAAACTCACAAGTAACCACAAATCGTTTTGTTAATTTTCAATTTAAAGAACATAAACCATATATATTTATTCTTTATATTTGCCGATGTAATATAATAGCTGAAACTAATAATTTATTTCAGCGTTTCATTTAAAATACTATTACAGATTCCGTCCAAGGCGACTAATGAGATTTCAATAAACACCAGCAGATGTCACTGCAATGGCAAATTCCAGATTAAAGAAGAGAAATTTAAAAAAGAGAAAAACTACACAAATATAACATAGTAATACACCCTATTTCACGAATATACGCCTGCATTGAATTCAAAAGTTGACGTTATTTTATAGTTCTATGAAATAAGCAACAAATAATTTTATACCACACTGTAAGTTAATAAACAAACTTCGATGGAATGTAACCACATGTGGCATAGAATTAGGTCATATTTACAATGAACTCATGCTACGTAGGATTACCTACCTCAAAAACCCACATCGCTTATATATAGAGCACAAATAGAATAGACATGATGGCTGATTTTGAAAAATGTTGTCTCTTAAAAAAATAAGGGTTTTAAAGGAGAAATTTACGTTTTTAAAAAACAATTTAAACTTCGCATCAAAACGTTAGAATCGTACCTAATGGCACCTCTATGACAACACACATCTGTAAATACTTCAAAAATATTTCATAGTGTGCAAATTAAAAGTTTATTTTGATAACTAATTTGAATTATTTCACGTGATAGTCATGAATTCTATTTATTTATTTAGTTTACTCTAATTTACAGTTTCCCAATAACAAATTAGAGATAAATAACATCAATTACCTATATAAACCTGTAATGAACAACAATGAACACAAAACAAAAAACTGAAAAAACTATAAAAATAAATGAATTAGTTGTTGAGATGAATTAGTTTGGGTATAATTTTTTAAATATAGATATACTACATTTGTCCAAGAGATTCAAGAAAAATATCAAAAAGGCTGCAATAATTATGAAGTATAGTTTTCACATAATGTATTAGAGACTGGCGAATTCCTAAGAATATTATATATAGTACGCGGTGCTTTAATGAAAATTGTTTGATTTCCTCGTAACGCCAGCCTAGGAATCAGAAAATTTAGGTTGTCAATTAGATATTGACAGTTCACAGTATTAGTTCAGGAAGAACTTCTCGATATAAGGAGAGAGAGGAGAGGTGGAAAGTATCTAGAGTAGTGGTGAATCAAAGTCAAATGAAATGGGCAAATGACTCATTTGAACCTTGAACCATATAAATCATCGACACCAGACGGGATTTATCCAATTGATGGTTTTATATGACGCCATTTTGCAGTGGATCGATTGTAGTGCTTTCTAGCGGCACGTATTGAAAGTAGGTACAAGGTAGAAAACTGGGAAATAAGAAACTGTAATTAGTGTACAGCTATCTACTTTTAACTCACTTAATAATGTCAATGTTGCCATGCTTCAATAATTATAAACTAACTAGATATTTCAGAGTTCCTGTAAAAAACCAAGACGCCCACCTTAAATATGTTTGTGGTATTATGAATATTATGTTTTCGTGTACATTTTAAAATTATTAATATAATATATACTAGGAAATAAGGTTTCTTACAATTGTGTACTTTATTTGTTTTAATTTAAAAACATGGATATTTATTATTTGCCACACTTCTATTATGGACAAAGATAAGTAAGTGTCACAATGTTACCAGCGCGTGGCCCTTTTGGAAAACTGAAACCATGGTATTGCTGGTATTGTGACACTCACTTATATCTTTCTCCATAATAGAACTGTGGCGATTGGAGAACAATAAATAGATAATGTTCTCAACTTAAAACAAACAAAATACACCACTTTTGCACTTTTATTAATATCACAAATATATTTAAGGTGTGTCTCGGGTTTCCACAGGAACACTGAAATATCTAGTTTGTTTATAATTGAAACATGGCAACATTGATATTTTTAAGTGATTAAAATGTAGATGGTGTCACATTAATTACCCTTAGTAGTTACCTGTTTTTCTACCTCAGGCTTACTTTCGATAAGTGCCGCTAGATGTCACTACAATACGATCCACACGATCCACCACAGTATGGCGTCACTGAAACCATCAATTATGTTGCAAGAGGCAAACAGCATTATACTAAATAGGTGACAATATTGAAAAGTTCCTAAGATCCATAAGTGTGATATCATTTATACTGAAGACATTGGAAAAACTGTTAGACATGCACATTAGAGGAAGGTCACTTAGTACAAGGGATAGTGTAAGCTCTCGAAAATAAGTATTATAGCAGCATTCCTTGAAATAGAGGGTGCTTTTGACAAAATTTCTCACAAAGTGACCATGAGTAAAATTTGTAAAAAAAATTGACGTGTCTTATACCAAAAGGAGACACCTGGTGGGATTGGGACCACTATCCCTTGAAGGTACAGAGATTCCCATTGCGATAGATGTTGAATATTTCCGGGTGATTATTGATTAACATTGACCAAACAGCTGGAAATAGTAGCAACAGTATCGGAGATACCATTGATGATGACGAGGCGAACTTGTGAGAAAATATGATACACGCATGATACACTGGATATAGTGTAGTGGTCAAACCCATAATAACATATGCGTCTTTGGTGTGGTGGACAAAGACGACTCAAAAGAGACTGGGCTAGGTGCAAAGACTAGCTTGTCTCACTATTGCAGGATGGATGAGAAGCACAGCAGCAGCAGCAGCACTAGATGCCTTATTTGGATTTTCTCCACTACACCTCGCGATAATGCGACAAGCAAGGATGGGATGTGAGGATCACTGCAGTAACAAGTCAACGGAAACGAAAGGAACCTACAAAACAATTTCAGAGGGCATCTGGTCTTCTAGTGAACACAGTGAGGTCGCAAGCAAACTCAGAGGAAGGCTAGGAGTAAATAATTGAGGATATAGACTGAGCACCTATACGAACGACAAACAAGAGACTGGCTCCGGGAAAAGGTGAAAATTTGTCTCTTGGAGATGTCAAGGTGTTAAAGCAGCTGGGTAAATACAAACGTTGTTATGCTCTCTGGTTTTTTGAACGAAAACTTCAAACCATTTAATAGGTAGAGCTGGGTATTTTGAAAATTTTGTTAAAGTTAATTAGGGATAGACCAATTAGTGGATGAAAATATATATAGAAATGGTGTCCCCTAGAAAACTGATGATGCCTGCCTTTGATAATAACCTCGTATATTGACATAATTAGATCTATTCATGTATGTTAATGTATCAACTACACAGGCAATTAACGAATTTAAAAAAACAACATGGCGGATGTTTAATGCATTGTTTATATGCAATCCATTCCATTAATAAATTATCAAAGTGCTGCTAACGTAAATTGTTTATTCAAATCTTTTGTAATCTGAATCTATTTAATCGAAAATTGATTTAAACAATTGTTATAACCAAAAATATCAATTGCATTATGGGCCAAATTATTGTTGGAACCGTAGCAGTGAAATGACTATCAGCCGTACTTCAGTGAAACGTTTTTGGATTAATATTCACATGATTATATAAATGCATGGACCTGGTATTACTGGAGTTATGTGTGCGGTAAACAATGGATGTATGATTATCACACTGTTTTCACACATAGTTTCATTCATGTAGTGCTATAATCGCCTTTTTGAAACAATCCCAATTACTGATCGTAGTATCTGTTTATTATGAATAAAAATAGTGTATTGTTTTACGAGTGACGAAAGTAACATTTTTTGAAGCAAGTAGAACAGTTTACCTGCCGAGGCGCAGCCGAGGCTGGTAATGTTAACGAGCTTTAAAAAATGTTTTCGACGAGTAAAACACTATACTTTTTCTACAACCCTGTTTATATAATAATAATATACTAAAAAGAACATTGAACAAAAAATATTTTATTTGAAATTATAAATAACGATTCAAGAATCATGATAACTTACTCAAAAAACTAACAATTCTTTGAGTGTAAACAATTAAAAAGAAATGTCAAACTAATGAAACCTGGCAACTAGATATGGATTGTTTTTTAAATCTCATAAAATCTCAAAAAAATGCATTCTTATTAAAGAAATAATTCCTATCTTTGTTTATTAATAAGTAAAAGTCGTCAAAACGTTTTTCCTGTCATTTCGGGTCACGTGACCCCAACATAATTTTTTTAAATGGGACAACCGGTATAATATTACAATTTTGGATATATCATTCAAAAACAAATTTATGAAATCTACTTTCATCACTCCATTATATTTTTTCTTAAAAAGAAGGGTCATTATTAATGTAGATATCTTAACATTTCAGCAATAAAATTAATTATCCTTTTCGGATCTGCAGGAACTGAACCTCGGGTTAAATGTATTTTATAAGGATGGTATTTGTGATTTTTTAATACTCTTTGTATTGAACTTCTACTTATTTGTAATTCTTGTTCAAGAAATCGTATTGAGGTTTGTGGATTTACCTGAAGATAAGCCAAAATATGTATCAAATATCAGTCTGAGCGGTCTTTTGCCGAGGAACTTGATTTTTACCGCTTGGAAAAGAACCAGTTCTTAGCTTCCGTTCGACATAGACAAAAGTATTTTGGCTTGGAGTTATTCTATGAGGAAAACGATTTCTGTACAAACCTTAAGCATGAGTTTTGTTTTTTCCACATTCTCCATAAATAAGTAGCTTGTCAACATATTCATCGTAAGTAAAAATTGAAGGCATTATTTACCTATTATTACAGTGTCTTCACAAGAATATGACTAATAATGACAGTTCTTGAATAAAATTCACCTAACAATAATTAATGACAACCTATGTTGTTGATATTATTGTTTCACAGCCACCTAAATTTTGGAGTGCAAAATATTGCTTCAATACATTTAATAAAAATAAATAGCTCCTATTATCATTACTGCACAATACAGTGATGACAAGTGTGGTATCGTTGAATTTGTTTTTGAATGATATATCCAAAAATGTAATATTATACCGGTTGTCCCATTTAAAAAAATTATGTTGGGGTCACGTGACCCGAAATGACAGGAAAAACGGAAGTCATTTTATAATAAATATAAGCATCAGTTTCGACTGTTTTTATCTGCCAAATTTCATATGTCATATGAACAGTCTTCAAGGAATTGGACTGTCAAAACGTCGTGGGACACCTTGTATACGAGGGCGGCAAATAATTGAAAATATAAATTTAACTTTAACGTTATGACACTTTCTCTCACTGGTGACGACTTTTTGTATAGGGATGTAGAAAAAAGTATTTTTGTCTAAAGTATTTTATTGGACTAATTTACTGGTTAGCAACAGTCCTCAGGGTAATGTTCAACATTAGGATGGATCAGCGAACATTTTTTGATTGAGCATTTTGATGGACATATCGGTTAGGCTAACTGCAGCAGATTCAATCTAATAGCTCTCGATAACCATTCGTGAATATTAACATAGCCCTTTTAATCCTGTTGCCACATACCACTCATCGATTGTAGCTCTTTAGAACGTTAGAAACTTTGAGAAGTCGATTAGATTAAAAATAAATATTTTGTAATCTTTCGACTTGAAGAACTTGTAAAACTTTCTGTTTGTTTAAATAAAGTATAATAATGATAGTAATACTTTTATTGCTCTCCAAATAAAACAGTTTATCTACAACAAAAAATCCGGGAAAACATGCGATAGAAACAGAAACATAAAGATTATTTGTTAATAATAATAATAATAAATCCTCTCAATTTTAATATATCTTTCATTTTATGGTGTTATTTTTATTAGTTATCGTTTAAAAACTTTATTAAATTGACGTAGAGGTGAGATGACAGTGAAATAAAATTATATATTTGATAAAATAATCTACAGGTACGTTATTCACACTATTTTATGATACGTCCTATTGCATCAACAGTTTATAGTATAATTTTTTGGGATACTTCTTATTACTCTATGAAGCAAGATGTAAGAAATAGACAAAGTTTTTTGTTTCTAGAAAAATGTCCACTAGAAGTCGGCATATTGTTAAATTGGCAATAGAATAAAAACTTAATCTCGGATATTATAGAAAATCAAGAAAATGTTGAACTTGACATAGAGAAGATAGTGGATGCAGATCTTATTTTTGAAAATGTGCAATTTAAAATGATTGCTAACCTACAGTTGTCTTTGGATATTACTGGTGAAGCCCAGATCTCATTTGTTCAAGAGTAGATAAAATTCCCAGGGAAGATACAGATACAGATCTACAATGTTTAAAGAATGAAGATATTTGTGATGTCGATATAGATGGCTATTTTAATCAATTAAACACTACAGGCGAAGAATATTTCAAAGGTCTGGAAAGGAAGTTACCATCTGATAATGATGATCCAGACAAAATAGCACCGCACAAAAATAGCACTGGACAAAAACAGCGCTAGGTTAAAACAGGGGCGGAAAAAATAGCGCTGGACAAAATAGCGCCGCACAAAAATAGCGCTGGACAAAAACAGCGATAGGTTAAAACAGCGGCGGACAAAAACACCGCAGGACAAAATAGCGCTGTACAGAATAGCGCCGCACAAACACAGCGCAGGACAAAATAGCACTCCATAAAATAGCGCTGCCCAAAAATAATTATGCTATAGTACCTTGGTTCGAACGCATGCTTTCAGGAACGTTGAACGGTATTTACAGTTTATGGCTCATAATTGGTCCATGTAATTTTTTTAAAATTATTGATTGTTATAAACCTTGCTTTGTATTAAAATTAATTTTAAAAACTTGATTTTTCAATCACATCCTATTGCAATAGTTGATTTTGTGAGGATGTTTCAACCGGCATTATTTAGTTGCAGTGCTATTTTGTCCTGCGCTATTTTGTCCAACGCTATTTTGTCCTGCGCTATTTTGTACAACGCTATTTTGTCCAGCGCTATTTTGCTACGTTTTGCTATTGTTACTTTATTTCCAGTTGGACAGTTAGTTTTTACTATTCTATAACAATACAACAATATTCATTTGATAGTCAGGATTATTTTTAGTTACATCATTAACTCCATTCCATCCAACATATCCTATAGCAGATTTATTGAAATTACGCAAGCATAGATGTTATATTTAAACTTTAATTTAAACTTGAAACTGAAATTCTCTGAGTTCGCCCCTTGGAGCTGCATATGCTTCTAAGTATACTTAACATCATTCCCATTAGTTTAATGCGTTTATCGTGGATACATGGAAGTTGATGGATTTCTGCTACACTATGAAGTTAAGAAAACCACTGTTTCAAATAGTCCTAGAAATAAATTCTAGAGAAGTTTTAAGATTTGTTTACTTTCAAAAGGAAGTTTATAGCTTTAGATAACATTTTATGTGTCTCTATTGCAAAAAAGAAAAGTTCTGTTGTCGTTTTACTGTTGAAATAAAATCTTGAAAATTGTGCAAACTTGAAAATTTTGTATCTAGTTTTTGTGTTGAAAAATGAATGTTTTGACAACACTCTTTCAGATATACAATGTGTTTTCAAAGTAATCTGGAATTATTCTTTTAAATAAATAATCACTAGAATCTATACAAAAAATTTATAGTAAGCATCCTATTGCCATCAGAATTAAGGAAGAGCTCTGCGAACTCCAGGAATCCCAAATAGATGTCAAATTCATGTGGATTCCATCCCACTCCGGAGTTCAGGGTAATGAAGAGGCAGATCAACGGGCAAAAGAAGCAGCCGAAAGTGATAATGATGACCATCGGTGACTTAAAGCTTATCGCGAAAGGAAAAGTGATCGATGCGTGGCAAAATCAGTGGTACGACTCGAAAACAAAGTTACGCGAAGTGAAGCCCGTTGTGAAACCCTGGAAGACAATACCAATCCAGCGCTCCAAACAAGTTCTCCTAGCAAGATTAATAATCTAAACTGACTCATTAACATTTATTGAACAAGAATGGAACACCAGAGTGTGCTGCATGTTCCAAGCAAATGACAGTCAAGCACATAGTTATAGAATGTCCCAATTATAATTGACGAATAAAACATAATAAACCAAACACATTAAAATCAGCATTAGGTACACATTGCGACATACTTAAACTAACAGACTACCTAACTGAAATTAATCTTGAAAACTTTGTAAAATAAAGGTATCTTTGTCGCTAATAACCAACATGGTTGATGCGATAGTGAAAACCAAATAAAAAAAAAGAACTTGTATAGTGTTGTGACATTGAAAAAATAAATAAACATAATGTGTGTTATTGATGTCGGCAATTCTGACTGACTGACTTCATAAATATGTAATATAAGTTCAACGTGAATGTACATTTTGAAATTGGGAAAACTTTGTTTGGTTAGTTACATAATGCGAAACGGTTCGCGCAAGTTGCAATCCCAGCGGATATTTTCCCTAAAAGTTTCGATCAGTATGATTACTATTACTCATTCACATAATATAGAAGCTTCGATGTGAACTGAATATAAGCAATCGAATAAGATCTTGATACCAATAAGATGGTAATAGTTTAAATGCTTTTTCTTTATTTATACACCAGGAAAAGCAGACAGAAAGTAGAAAATTAAACTAAAAGTTTCTAATTAATTCCATTTTAATAAAAAAAAATGAAAGCTATAAATTGATAATTATTTCGATATGTAAAATATCATAGTCAGAATGACAGAAGTTAGGTGTTTAATATTTTGGCTAGACCAAATATTGTCCTATTTTGTGATTGACTTAAAAATGAATATTGATAGAAAAAGGAAGAAGATATGATGTTACAAATTTTAACGCTTGAGTGTTATTAGCCCTATGGTGAGTATAACTGTTCAATGATATAGGAATGAAGAAAAACAATATCTGCTGATCTGTACAGTTGTTACTTAAGAAGACAATTTAATAGTGGGGAGCTCCCAAGATCTAGTAAAAAAAACTGACTAAGCTTTACCTTTGTTTCCAGTCATTGCATACATGTATATTCAAACCCATTTAAAAAAAAAATAAGCAGTTAATTATATCTATGAAAACAATATGCAATTTCCTTGGATATCTGTGTATCGGTAAAAGAACATCATTCTTTTCCGGTAGATAACTCCAGAGACAGTTTTACCAACAACCTAGAAACTTAAACCCCAAACCTACAATTGTAAGCGACATTAAATATTAAATTTACTTACCGCCTTCATCTGTCATTATTAGTACGGTGGTATTCGGCCCCAGACCTTCGGGATTAAATACCTGCACAGTGACGTAGTATTGAGTCCACGGTTCTAATTGAGTTAGAAGATGTTTCTGTAACAAAAAATAAGTTAATTAGTTGAGGTATATGTTAATAAAATCTAAGGATATTATTCGTGAGAGGGTATATAGGATCATGCATGCTTGGAAAATTATTTTTTTTGATTAATTCATTATATTGACAAGATTGTAGACAGAAATCTGTCAATAGTGCTAGTACTAGGTTACATGTAGCTAATACAACTGTTGTAGTTGTAAAGCCGGGCTCAGACTACTCGTGTACTTGGCGAATACACAATTATTTGCGTACTTGGCAAGTATACGAGCTTTGCAAATTGCGATGGCAAGCAGGGCGCTGTACACGACGCGTACAGTTTACAAGTACGCGAGCGCGTTGTCTAAATGATACGTATATTATTAGAGGGGTGATTCCAGTTCAGGAAGGATTTTGCGTTGCTTTGAGATTTTTTGCGACAGGAGACAGTTATAAAAGTTTGTTTTCAAAACTCTTTCAAAGAGCCCTTGATCTTCTATGGGTTCTTGAATATAAAGTGAAAAAAAAAACGATTCAATACTCAATACGTTTATTTCCTATCTAAAGGTGTGAAATTTGGTGTTTTATTTACGCCAAGGAATAGGCGGGTACCGAGTGTCTGACGTTTCAGATGTTTTCCTTGAAAAATTACGCACAGGCAGAGATGAGTGGGTTTGAATAAGCGGGGCCCGTAGCAATTGCTACTCTTGCTACGTGGTTAATCCGGCAGTGTAATGCATTACATCAGGATCTAGGATCGAATAAAATCATAAAGTCATTCTCAGCTGAAACTAATATACGGTGAGTATCAATATTCATAAAATCATTGTTAACTGAAACTAATATGGTGATGATTGTGAGGTATGCACAAAATGACTAGTCGTACTAGTAAAAGCAAATTATTTGTGCATTTCGTTTGAGCGCCTCTACAAGTATAGACAAGTACGTAGACTCCGTTTCACATAAGAAGAACCCACTAGAAGTCTTTAGCCTTTAGGCTTTGACCGATATTGATGTTCAGATATTGTTATGTGCAGCTTCTTCGCGCATACGACTGCAACTTCTAGACTTCTAGTGGGTTCTCCTTATGTGAAACGGAGTCTACTTGACAAGTGTACGAATAATCGTAATGCCTTTGACTCGGACTATTTTTACCGACCCGAAATGGAAAACCATACAGTGATAATTAATCGTACAAGCAGGTACAAGTAACCCACTCACACGACATGCCAAGTATATACAAGTATAGTGTAACTATTGTTAATGTGATGACCCATATTTTTAATCCCTTTGAAGGAAAAAGCCGCCCGATGGCGGGCATAAAATTGTTTTATAAATTCGAATATTTTGAAATAATGCTTTTCAAATGTAATTCAAATTAATATAGTGGATTAAAATTAACCTGTATAAAATTTGTAATATAATTCAAGGTCATCACATTAACGTTAGTTACAGTATAACGATTATTCGATAAGTACACGAGTCGTCTGAGCCCGGCTTAAGGTCTGATATAATTACGACCTTGACAAGCTCCTCCTTGAAACCGCCCACCTCTAAATATTTGCTTGGATAATGCAGTGCCGTATAGCAAGGGGTAGACATTCATATGGCCAAGGCCAAAATATGCTTCTTCCAAACGAAAATTGGGCGCGAATAACAAGTTTTTTTCTATGCAATGTGTCATATACTTTATTGTGAATTGTTGACTATAATGTATCAAATTTTGACTATGGAATTAATTACTTACTCCGACAACATACTGACTCTTCAAACGGCGACAAAATTGGAGTCAATAGACAGCCTAAGTCTGACGTCAAAACTGTGGGCGGGGCCTGGACTGGTTCCAAACAAACTCTCTTTCTATGTAAAAGTCCCATAAGGAATTTTTTACTTAGTGTTTTCAACGCTATAAAGACAAAATAAGACATCTAGTTTCCATATTGTGTTAGAGGAACGTGCCGTTTAAGTGATTTTATATAGGTTTTTGCGAAGGTGAGTAAATTCGATTACTAAATCAAGTTGAAAACCTTTTGAGGTTATGTTTTGGTGATAGGTTTTTGGATAATTTCTACTATGTTTTATGATCGATAATCACTTAAATTTTAATAGTCATTTTAGTTACATACAAAAAAATTTTTAAAGAAATTATACTTTTACTCCAGAGTATGGCATCATTTAAGTATTAACTCTAGAATAACAGTGTATAAAACCATAATACAGCCGCACTTTGAATACTGTCCTACCTTACTGTATACTTTCGATTTAAACAAATTAAGAGCAATGCAAGAATTACAGAAGAGAGCAATGAGAATTGTATTAAGATGTGGCAGGCTGATCCCAGTATCTTTAGTGATGGAAACATTATAGTGGTTATCGATTGAAAAGAGGCTGATTTATATGACATTAACCTATATTTATAAGATGTTGCACAATCTTTTGCCAATGTATTTTAAGAAATATATATCCTATAACAGTCAAATATATGAATATAATACTTACTAGAATTAACAATCACTTACATATTAACATTCAAACTAAAATGTTTAAATACAAAAATATTAATATTTAAAGGATTTATTGACTATAACAAGCTACCAAATAAAATATACTCGATTTGAAATTGGTTGATAGTAATAAATCATTAAAATCCGTCAAACACGTATACAAAGTGGTCCACCTAAATTGCCAAGCTTTAAATAGTATATACATTGAAAGTATATACCCTTTTGCATTTATTGAACTTTCCATTCCTATAGATCTGATAAGG
>CAJUYI010000001.1:2177426-2194668 GCA_910591695.1 Galerucella pusilla | reverse complement strand
AAATGATTTATTACTATCAACCAATTTCAAATCGAGTATAGAAGATTCCCAAAGTTTGCCACAATTTAAAAGGGAATTAATGAACTATTTAGTTAAACGATGAACCTAGAATTATTTCTACTACAAATTGTTAAAGATTGAAATGTATGTGATTATTGCTTTTTTTTTAATTGTGATAAATGCGGTATGTATTTGTTTATTTATACATTTATTTATTATATAGGTACATGTAGTTATTCAATTTTATATAAATATTTATTTATTATATGTTTGAAGTATACTTTAAACTTATGTCCAAAGTAATTGTATGTAGGTAAATTAGGTTTTCCTATTTTGAATGAAGCTATCTATATCTGTATACGTATTATTATTTAGTTTGTGACTTGAACTGAATATATTTTTAGGGCTTTTAAGACATTACGGTAATGTGCTTTGTGCCAGGTTGCAAGCGTGCAAGCAAACCTGCAAATTTTTTCGGTTTTGCAACAAACCAGGCTGAGGGAAACAAATGGATTTCTCTTATGAGGTGAAGAAAGAGTAATTAATATCATTTTTAAAGAATGTTTTATTGAAATATTTTATTTACTCACAGGCGCAAAGATAAACAATCCACTCAGTTTGCGAGAGTTTGTGATTGCCATTTTGTGGACAAAGAAAGCTTTAAGACATGTTTTGAAGCCATCTCGAAATAATAGAATATAGAAATTGAGAATACAGAATACTATTTAGATGGTTTCTAGTAAAATCAAATAACCAACATAACCTCAAAAAGTTTTCAACTTAATTTAGTAATTAAACTAACTCACCTTGGCAAAAACCTATACAAAAACACTTTAAAGACACGTTCCTCTAACACAATATGGAAACTAGATGTCTTATTTTGCCTTTATAACGTTGAAAACGCTAAATAAAAAATTCCTTATGGCACTTTTACATAGAAAGAGAGTTTGTTTGGAACCAGTCCAGGCTCCGCCCACAGCTGTGACGTAAGCACTTAGGCTGTCTATTGGGCATGGGTAAGGTTTTCGAAGATGCCATTGAAAAAGAAGCGGCTGACAGTTGACAATTATTTGGTAAGGTCTTAGATTTGTAATTTGGTTGTTTTGCATTGATTTAATGATTAATTTTATCATAAACAGTCATATATAGCTTCAAAAATACCTGAGAAATTAAAATAACGTCGAAAAAAGCACTAAATCAAAATCAATAACTATTAAGAGCCACGTGTTGTGCAAAGAACGCTTGTTTATCATTGGTTTATTATCAGATTCCTCAAGGCATGACGTCACATGGACTTGCCCTATTCCCTAATTTATGGAGCTCAGACTACGGTGCGGCAGTGAAAGAACGGAGACGAAGAAGTATGTATGCTTTCAGGTAAAGTATGCGAAAGCATGAACAATGATTTTAAGGCTAAAAGGCTGCCATCTTTCCTTAAGCTATTGTCTCTGATGCGTCAATATGTTTACACATAATTAAAGTCTTCAGGCTACGTGTTAGAACTTTCAATTTACGCTCAAAACAAAAGATAAGATTTTATATATTTCACAGTAAAATGACAATGTATCCACTTCTACTATTATCAAAAAACAAAGATTAATATTTATAGCAGTATTATAAGTAGTAGTAGGTACCATTCATAAAAATGTTATATAATGATACACTTAATAAAAAATAACAAGGTGAAGCGAGATCTGTAATGCATAGATTAATACATAGTCAGCAACACATAATCCAAACGCATAGTACTGACAACTGGAAGCTAATCGAAGAGCTAAAAGCGGACTATGTAATGGGACAGCCCATCGATGCAATAGCTACGAGATACAGCTTCGATAATGAGTTCAAAGTAACTATACCAAACAAGGAAGACTGGAAAAAAGGTGTACCCTTACATGCGGATGTTTTTTGGTATACAGACGGGACAAAGACGTTAGACGACGTAGGAGACGGTATAGTAGGGCTAAAGCAAGGGTTAGCCTTCCCAGTAAGCCTATCAAGGAATGTCACAATTTCCCAGGCGCGGGAAATGACGGCGATTCACCACTGTGTGCAAGAAATTAAATGGCAGAAGGGAACATATCGTTCAATTGCCATCTTCACAGACAGCCAAGCAGCGCTAGAGGCACTCAACTCGGTAGAGGTCAATTCCAAGCTAGTATGGGAGTGTGTGCGGGCACACTGGGTGAGCGTAGCAATGTTACGGTAGCCTGGGTACCGGGGCACGAGGGCCAAACAAGGCGGAGAAAAGCCATTGGTAGAGAGCTATATGGAATGTTCAGCTTCCACACTAATAGACTTTTTAAAAAGAGTCAGGCTGGAGAATGTAATCTAGAGTTTAGAGGACCATAATACATCTGAAAAGGAAAACATCTCTGAATGTTTCATTTTCCCAATATTTTCGCTCTATATCCACTACATGTCGGCAACGCTTTTGCCATTCCTCGGAAGGCATCAAACTTGTGCTCCGCCAGTTTCCTCATATTTTCCAGCTTGAAAGTTACATTCTTTTGGGACACATTGTATTTGATAGTAGCGATGACATTTTTTCAGAAACAACACAAAAATTATTCAGACAATGCCAAACGCCACCAGAATTGGAGGACAACTAATGATACCTCTCTGTACAGAGCATTTATATGCCTTGCAAGAGAAGTAGAGGGGGGTAACACTGAAAATGAGCTTGTGCGCAGAGGGCGGGCTCGCCATCACGTTTGACCCTTGCAGTATATTACCTTAGTTTTATGCAATCCGGTCGAGTAGTATTTGTTATATTTCTGTTGTGGAGTTCCATTAATTTTATTTGATAATTATCGAAAGATTCTACTGTTAAAAAAATAATTTTGTTTCTTTGTGGCTTTGAAGCATGGCTGAGAAACATATAAGTTTATGTCCTATAAATTGAAAGGAAGCACTGTGAAATTAAGGAGACTGTAATGGACAGCCTTTTATCCGCGCTAAACTCAATTAGCCTGTATCTTAACAACTGAAACTGACAAAGAGAATCTGATGAAATTTTTGGAATTAGCAGGATGATATTTGAAGAAATGTGTTGTTAAAAGACAACTTCAAGTTTTCCCTGAAATCGTGAGAGTATCCAAAGCATTTTCAGGTGTCCACCAGTTTTTTTTTTAGGAACATTTAATTTCCAGCAAGTGCCTTGTCAGTTACCAAACAACATTATATATTTTAGTGTAATTGCTCCCAGGACGCTAACCGCAATCTTAACCACGTATGTAAGTTGTAGATACCGTGTAGCTTAAACTGGTCCTTAAGGAATTATCGATCATTCGAGTAAGGAAATCCCTTGTAATGGTTGTATGATTACATAAAGTGTTTTCGAAATGGTCATGCTAGATATAATGAACTTATTCATTAAGTTGAGTTGTTTAAAATATAAAATTAATGCGTTAAAAT
This sequence comes from Galerucella pusilla, assembly GCA_910591695.1. Taxonomy (NCBI): domain Eukaryota; kingdom Metazoa; phylum Arthropoda; class Insecta; order Coleoptera; family Chrysomelidae; genus Galerucella; species Galerucella pusilla. The sequence goes on along the minus strand of CAJUYI010000001.1, from coordinate 2,191,251 downwards.
TACGAGGTTTAATTTTTACTTAAAAATAATCAAATGTAAATAATTTGGCAAGTGTAACTGTTATTATTTGAAGCCAATTCAAAAATACTTTGAGAACTGTTATATTTATTAAGAAAATCGGTTCCGTAGCGAAGGACAACTTAAACTACTGCTATGCAAAGTGGATTAATTTTTATGAAGACCATTTTGGAAACTAATCAAGTTACTTTTGATAATATGCAGGTCATATACCCTGGAATAACTTGAGGATAATTTAAGTTTATAATAGTCCCACCTCAACGTTCGGATGATTTTTCTCTTTTCCATTCTTTTTTTGTGAAAACTTTGATAGTCTTGGCAACGTCGCTATACATTTGAACAAAAATTTTTTTACTCTTATCAGTTTTGTTAATTAGCCGATAAATTAGATGTGTTTTACTGTGTACTAGTTTGGCCACTAATTTGTATTGTTGTCTTATTAATGTACACAAATTTGATACTGGAATTAAATCTTACACTGTATTAAATCACACGGGAAAATGTAGGAGAACTTTATAATTGCTATCATTCGATTTAACATTGGTGTCGCCACTTTTTATTCCAAAGAAATTCATTTAAAAAGAATTTTAATTAAAATTTCATTTTATTTAATTAAAAGCTTCACGTCGAATATTTTTTAACTTACATACAACCACGGAAAATGTCTATAATACTTTCCTATCACCAAAATTTTGCCAAAATATAATTATGATCTTTTAAATTGAGTCTGAGCACCAAAATTGTTTCTGTCGAAACTGTTGTTAAGAGATTCACTGCCTATCTCCGATAACAACAAATCAAGGGAAACTGAAAACACATTTTTTGGACGTTGTATATTCAAATACAAGTATAATTTTAACGCGAAGTGGTAATTTTTATGATAAAAAAACAATGTTTTTCTCAATTATTTTTTTACGATTTAATTAATATTTAATAAATGAAATCGCCCCAAGTCATGTAATATTGAACATCGATCATAGTGCATGCTGTCATCTGTTCTCAAACATCATCATACGCTGTCTGAAAGCTTTGTTGTTTGGTTGATAATTACAGTGAATTCGCTTGTTTTGTAATCAAAAATATAGAACTAAGAATTAATCTTTTGTAACAATAATTATTACTAAAAATATCTAACATCAGTTTACCCGTTTTGTCACGCTATTTGAATTTACGTAATTTGAAATGCATTATTTTTAACGCTTTAGTCAGTCATATTTGGAAAAATTATAATAAATATTAGGGATTGTGTTTGTCTAGCTTACTTATTCAATAAATGTTCCATAATTACTTCTCGCCCAGTTTACCTCTGTTCAGATTTGGGGTAAGATCGAAAAACATACATCTTTACCATTAGGATCTATTTCAGATTTTTGAAACATTAATCAAAATTCTAAGCAGAAAAAATCTAGTTTGGTTCTGTATCTTTATCTATAGAGTAGGGAGGGTTATTGTAGGCTCACAGCACATTTGACCCATTATACATCCTCCAGAGGAGTTGTCCTCCTAGGTCATCGTCCATCCTGTCCTTCCCAGGAAGGTGGATATCTTTATATCGGCAAATACATAGGCAGATACATCCAGACCCTCGCATAAGACAAGCCTGACAGTTTCATCTTCCTATTCACACATCCTGCATAGAGGTGTGTCCACCTACTGTTAAACGTAGGTTTTTCCTGGTCATCGCCAAATATTTCAGGGTCGCCCAGGGTGATCCTCGCAAGACTGCATCCTTTGATTCCATCCCACCTCTTAAGGGATTGAGCATGGGTGTAACGTTTGGCTAGTTCCGCAATTGTCGAAGTCGTTAGGCCGTAGGTGTCACTGGGTCCTAAAATTTTTAGTCCAGCCGCTTCCCTGGCTAAAGAATCGGCAATGCAATTACATTTACTCCCGTCGTGCCTTTTAACCCACCTCGGGATAATATTGTTATCTGCCGAGGCGTTAGCTAAATCTTGGTGGCACTCTAGTACTAGCCGCGATATAACGCGTTGTCTGTTCAAGGCTAATCTAGTCTAGTTTGGTTTGTGTGCTATATGTGAATAAATCCATTCTATCAAGATCTGCTTTAATTAAATTTTGTTTTTAATTAAATACAGGTAACAAACAATCCCTTTATCATTTTTAGAATAACCCCTGTAATCTGCATGCCGTTACTTTCGCAGAACCAATCCTGATAATGTAAAATATAACCGAGAACCACCATACTGTTTGTTAAGAAGGAAACCCGAGGTATTAGCTAAATCGCATTTTGGGATAATATAAATGACTTTTGCAAAAACTCCATTCACGCATTTGCATATTTATTACATATACCACCGCTTTATAAAAGTTTGAATTTCATTGCTATATAAGAGCCGAATCAAAATGGGATTTCTCTATAATTCAAATAAAAATTCGGCCAGGGCGATATTTCAATTTGGGGTTGCTATTAGATAAACAAAATTGACATTAAATGGCAGCTATGGATTCTGAAACGTCCATACTCCATGAAATACATTTTTCATTCATTTAAATATTTTGCTTTAAAGCATTCAAATTAAATTAGCTACTAAGTACGTAAAAATTTTCTAAAATTTTGATGGTAATTAGCAGAATTATACTTTACTTCAGTTGTCGTATTATATTCGGAATTAAAACAACCTATATATTTAAAATTGTTTCATAATTAGATCCTAAAAATATTTATAATTCCATAAAGAACATTGTATAAAAACGCCGTTGAAATTTTAATTGGAAGGAGATTGTTTCAAAAGGGTTTACAACTCCCTTTGTTAGCAGACCTTTCTTTTTAAAATTAATAGTTTTTAAGAAAGAGTACGTTTAAGGAAGTGGCAGCTTGTAAGTAAAACAGCTGGTTGTTTAATGGAACCGTTATAACGATAAAGCTTTTGTAAATACAGGTGAATAAATTTTGTACTGTTTAATTTGTCACCCTTACTTCATTAAGGGAAAAGTAATATTAAGTGAATACATTAAACAAATCAAATTTTGAAGTGGAAAGCGGTTTCCGAAAGAATAATAACTGTAGAGCTAAGAAAAAAAGGAAAAATCAAGAACAATAATCCTACTCTTAATATACATAAATTACGCGTCACGTGTTTGTCCACGATGGACTCCTGAACTACTATTTTAATCAAATTTGTACACCGTGTATAGTTTGATCCAACTCAAAAGATAAGATAGCTCACATCTCAATTTATGATCGCAATATTATTTTATTGCAAATTATTTGTTTTTACTTGTTAACTCCAAAAGATGGCGACATCTGTTGACTGGATTGAGTAAGTAATCAATAAATGGCGCGCTTTCAAAATAATAAATATTATTGTTAGAAGATTTTAAACTATCCACCCTACCTACCTCATTTAAAAGTTTAACTGTCACATGTTATTTACTAAAACCTTGTAATATACTCATTTGTTACAAACTTGATTAAAAATAATAATAAATTTTAAATTTAATTCTTTTGTATTGATTTTTGCTTTACATCAATACGAAAATGTTGATCAATTGTGTCCTTCCCCTTCCCCTTCAAATCCCAAACCAGTAAATTTTTATACCAGCTTTAACGTTTCCGAATTCGTTCTTAAATAATAATTTAATTGTAATAAGTAGTAGAAAATCAGTCATGAAGGTCGCCATGTTTTTGAAAAGCATGGTGGTGCCCATGTCTGAAGCTCTCCTACCACTCCCCTTAAATAGTTTACAACAATGTAATATGACAAAAGCGTTAGCCACAGCAACGTGTGGCTGGGTCAGCTAGTATGAATATATGGACCAGACGAATACGCAAAACAGAAGAAAAATAATTATTCTGGGAAGGTTAGACGAAAACTGTAGAAGACTCAAAAGAAACCATATACATTGCAGGAGATTTTAACAGAATGGTAAAAGACTATTGGAATTTTGCAAATACAAGACCTAATAATTAGTAACTCCAACTGGTAAAGGCAAAAATTGTACAAACCAATACATAAACAGAAAAACAAGAATAAAGGGAAAAGTCACATATCAATAAAAACATATGAACTGAGAAACCCAAAAACAGCGACTGAATATAAACTCAAAATAGAAGAAAAGTTAAAAATGAGTGAAAATGAGAGAACATGATAAAACACCTGAACGCGGAACAAGGACGGAATGTACTTAAAAAAACAATAATAAGCACCGCAATAGACATATTATGCAAAGCCTATAAATCAGATAATAGGAAAAAGGAAACTGCATGGTGAAATAATGCAATGAGAGAACAAGTTCAAGAAAAGAAAAGGGAATGGAAGAAATATTTAAAAAAACAGTAAAACAGAAATGATCAAGACCCTAGGAGAAGTAGGTTTGGAAGTAAAATTGGAAATTATAAATAAAGCCTGGCAAAACGAAAAAAGCCCAGAAGAATGGGCAGTAGCAGTAATAATCCCTATACACAAGAAAGGAGATAAAAACAATGCCAAAATTACAGACAAATAACTCTACTAAATACCATTAAGAAGATAAATGAGCCAATTATAAATAACAAAATTAAAACTCCTATTGAAAACCAGGTGTCTGAGACACAAAGTGAATTTAGATTCTACAGTATTCCACAAGCTTTTAAGCACATCAATCATTCCAATAAAAAAGTTGCCATTTGTACAGACTTTCTAGCGTCTATCCTATATATCCAAGAATTATTTACTGAGCATCCCATTGTCCAAGAAATCCATCACTCTTATCATCATATTTATTCCCTAAGCACCACAGTCACCATTATATGGATACCCTTACACATTGGTATACCTGGGAATGAACGGTCGATCAGCATGCCAAAACAGCGTCAACTATACTGCCACAATTACTTCTCATATCCAAATTTGCGAGGATGTTAAGGCAGAAGCAAAATGAATGGTTATATATATGTGGCAAACTCACTGGAGCTCCACCAAGACTTCCCTATATACTATCTATCCAGCCTACTCTCAACACACCTCTGTATACTGACCCCACTGGACTCTCTAGACTTCGAATAAGTCACACCAAATTCACACACAGCTTCTTAATGACCTCAAGCAACAGACCTTCATGTCAAATCTCAAATCCCAGCTGCAAGACATCCTAGGGGACCCAAACCAAACCGAGACAACACTGAAATCCTTGAAAGATATATCACTCTATCATAAACTTTGAATTATGTTTTTAACTACATATCTGTAATAACTACTGCTTTCTGTAATCGCCCTGTGCAAGTAGCTATAGTTGCCGAGAACGTCTTCCTGATCAATTAGATCAGGAAGAAGTCCACAAGATATCTCCACATTAAAACAACTAGAAGAAAAGAGGTACTTGGAAAACAAAATTACATATCTGGCATTCAAAGATTTGGAGAGAATATCTATTTCTTTTTATTTGTAACTCACACAATCAATTATAATGTTTTAGATATCTTTATCTGTAGCATTCAATTGAATTTAAAAGGTGCACTCTGTGCTTTCACTCAATATTCTTACCGTAACCGTAGGGTCTCTAAGATAGATTTCTTTGTTTTCTTCTGGCAAAGTCCTGGGTTTATAGGAAATTCGATAACCAAGAAATTCTCCAAATATCGTGTCTGGCGGTGGAGCCAGCCAGCTGAAGTAAACTGAACTTGCAGACTCGTTTTTGGCATTCGTGATAGTTACGTGTCCCGCAGGAACTGAAAAATAAAAAAATACATAAATACATCGATAAATGGTAGGTGGTTGAAAGCAAATAAATATTACTAATAAGTTGAGGTTAAAGCTGCCATATCCATACAACATTGTCATCACACTTCTATCAATTTAATAAAACTCTATTATCGTTTTATGGTACAGAATCAAAGTTATTTACTGTCATTATACATCCGATTCACCTGAAATGTGTAAACATTTTATCACAATCAAACAAAAGTATAAAAGGGAAAAAAGTTTTCGAGAATATTGGAAATAAAAATTGTCTATCTATTTTTGCCGAGTGACAATGTTGTGTAGTTTCTTTTCTAGTCTAATGAATCAAATGTTTCCATTCACACAGAAATAACTTTTTTACATCCGTGATAGTAATGTCCCCTAAGGGAATTGAAATAGAATGAAAACATTGAGACAATGACAATCTGTCTGGATTCCCAGAGACAGAGCAAAAGAAAAATGTTGATTTTATAAAACACTTCTCTGTCTGCATCGCATGTATAAAGACACTTAAACGATCTTTAATAAGCGCCAGGAACAAAAAACAAATTTACATTGATTTTATTGGAAAACTTTTCCAGTTTAACTTCAAAACACAAAGTAATTTAATGAATACCTTTAAGCTGCTTCCTATTGGGATGTTTTGATTTTTCATCATGTACAATTATTTTACAAATTCCCGTAAAGTTAAGATTACAGTATTTTTTGGTTGAATACTAATTTTCAAGACACCTGAAAATAATTCAGATTCAGCATCTCATGTCGGTGGCGACATCAAAGGAACCGTTTTTTCTATAGATAGAAAAAATAACGAAACCGCCGATAAAGCAACGAAAGAGGTACACGTCAACATCACCACTTTACTGAAAAGACTTCACAAAGTGGCCTAAAAGCTTTGAAAAAAGCAAACGGGGGTTTGTGGCGAAAATACTGGGATGTATTCAAGTAAACTAGAACAAATAATAAAAAACATCCATAAAAGATCTACGCTTTCGCGATTCACTAGCCGTGGCAATTATTAGATTCGTGATGGTACGTCAGAAGTTCAAACTTGTTTGATTTTTGTTTCTTGTTGTCGATCATCTGCAGATCAAGAGGAGGGCTGGATTTATCATCGCGGCCAATATTCAAGTATGATTAAAGCAGACATAATGGAGTTTCTGGCATTTTAACTACTCGGTTTTGTGGGATCCCACCAGAGAAGATTGAAATATCGAAATTCAGCAACAGCCAGAAGAATTTTATTATCTCTGCAATAGCAAATTTGTGAATTCTGGAACCGTTCGATACTTGAAACTCTTACACTAACAGTACTACAACTCTATCACTTTACTATATCTTGTAAAACTTTTTCGCACTATGATGGTTTGTTCCCGCGGATGAAACAGTTTGGCGCGATGAAAATTCAGTATAATATATGGATGATGAAGTGCCTTAGTGTTACTTTACCTTCCGTGGGTTTTTCCCCAGACCACGTGTGAATATAATAGATACAAATGAATTTACTTATCGAGATTTGTGGGCCCTAAATAAATATTTCAAGCTCTTAAAAAAGAGTCCCCATAATATCGAAGAGTTGCTTCCAGTTTTAGCTTAGCCGGTAGCTAGTGTATTTTTTTCAATTTTGATGATAATAAGCACTAAAAAATCTTGAAAATGGCGCTCAAACATTCTCATTCACTCAGACCCTGATATTTTCTAGGTCAAACTCCTTTGTAGAATTTACATGTCCTTTATCTTCTTTCTTGCTGGTAGTTCTTTTGAAATTCAGCCACACAAAATTTGACACATATCTGCTACCAAGCACTGTTGGGATCAGTTATCATCAATTCTGTCCGCTGTTAATAGATAGATTTCATTCCATTTCATTCCCTACAATCCCCTCATGTGCCGGCAACAATATAAGAGACACTTTGTTATCTCTTGCCAGCATGTTAAGGGATTCTTTACAGTTTAGACCTCGTTGTGGAAATGCTGATAGCTTCAAGCACAGCCTGGCTGTCAGTGAATATTTTAATTTTTTGTCCGGTATATCCTTATCTGATGTTTTCATCAATGCAGGCTATAGCGGCAATCGTCTCTGCTTCTATTGGATGAATATTGACAGTATTCGAAATTTTATGGGTTTTACGTACTTTATACAACCGATATCCACTTTTCTTTTTAATTCTGCAGCATTTCTCTGTCCAGCTCAGGTGAACGAGGATAATATATGTGTTGGACATCCTCGTTGTTCAAAATACTTAATTAGGCGCTTCAATAAACGATACGAGGGTAACATTAACTAAGCTAAAAAGTGTTCATTCGTTTTGTATGCAGGTGTTTATATTGCAGCAGCTCGTCGAGACATGCTTATCTTTTATTAAAGCTCCAGCATAAACGCATCTTTATATTATTCCAGGGATACCATTTTAATTTTTCAACTAAACTGGTACATGTTAATGAGAAGGTCGTTTTAAATTGTATCTATTGTACAATCGCTAATTAAAGCGAAAGGAAAATATCGCTTTTTGTTCGCCTATGTACGGTGAAGTTGATTTAGTTAGTGAAGGACGGGAGCATTTTCAATTGCCCCTGTTTTTCTGTATCGCGTTCGCACTAGACTGGCTTTGTCTGTATGCGTTTAAAAATCACGTCACGCGAATCATGACTCTAAAGACCAAAGAATACACAACAATAACAAGAAGTGACTCCCGGAGAAAATCCTTTGATGTTGAAGGGACAAAAATAAACAACCTTGAAGGTGACAGCTAACTTTGGAATACACTGAGAATTATAATAAATGATTACAACAATGCTTCACAAGAAAGGACCCTTAGATGATCCAAACAACTATCGCGGTATATCGCTAATCAATTGCTGTGTTAAAGTATTCACACTTATTTTACTAAATCGTCTGTCCAGCTGGTGTGAAGATAATTCTATACTTCCAGAAACACAATATGGCTTTCGAAAAGACAGAGGCTGTTTAGATAATATTTTCATTTTAACCTCGATCTTGCAAATCACTCTTAGACTCCAGCGCAGAAAAGTGTTCGCTGTCTTTGTGGACTTCAAAAGAGCATTTGACAGTATTAATCATAAACTTCTTTGGTTGAAACTTTATAAATTTGGGATTAGTTCTAAACACATTCGAATTCTAAAACAGATATACGATAACGCAAAATTCTCAATCAAGCAACAAAACTCATACAGTAAAAAATACAACATCTCGGAAGATGTCTTGAGGGAGAATCACTTATTCCCCTAATTTTTTCTATTTTCATATCTGACATTGAAGATTATTTTCGTTCAAAAAATCTGAATGGACTTACTATTGACGGCAACAAAGACGTATTAATGCTTCAATACGCAGATGATATAGTTATTCTTGGTGACTCTCCAATCGATATAGAGCGAAAACTAAAGGTACTCGAGTCTTATTGCTTTGATAACAAACTTGCAGTCAATACCGATAAAACCAAAGTAATGATATTCGCAAAAAGTGGCTATGTACATAATTACAACAAAAAATTTCATTATAGTGGATATTGTCTGGAAACAGTGAAGCAGTTTACCTACTTGGGTGTTGATTTCTCCTCCACAGCCTTATTTTGCACCATGGCTAAGAATTCTCAAATCAAAGCTAATCGGGCTATTGGAGCAGTAATGGATATAATGTGTCGGTCAAAAATGAATACTTGGGAATCACGGATCAATTTATACAATTCAATTATTATATCTTCTCTTTCCTTTGGAATTGGTATATGGGGTCTACGTTACACTGATATTATAGAGCGCGTACAGGTAAACTTTTTCAAAAAACTTCTAAGTCTGTCAAAGAATACCCCAGATTACATTGTACGCTTGGAAACATGTTCCGATCATTTGTCAATGGTTGTTTTCAAACATGCCTTACTTTGGATGAACAAACTGAAAGAAATGGACTCTTCAAGACTTTCAAAAATTTGCTTCAATCGAATTGCTCATTTAGAATCTAATAATAATTCAAAGTATAATTGGGTGACGCAACTTAAAGAATTGTTTATTTATGCGCAATGTGAGTGCCTATGGGAAAATTATTTAAGTACAAATGTACGCAGTTTAGATAGACTTATTCTAGACAAATTGCGAAAACGCCTGCTTCTAGTTACTCTTTACTATACTCACACTTACTAGTTGGTGAAAATAACAGTTATTTGCAAATACCCGCTCACATCTATATAACCAGAATAATAGCGCAACTTAGAACGTGTAGTAAAACATTTTTAAAATTGTCTTTTAAAGGAAATTTTTATATAATCAACAGCACTGATAATTGCACTGTCTGTAATATGGATTCCCTGGAGTCATTACATCATATGCTTTTTGAATGTCCCATTTACAGCCCTCTAAGAAAAAATAGTTTTTTTCACAATAATACTAATAATACTAATACTAATAATACTAATACTAATACTAATACTAATACTAATACTAATACTAATAATACACAAAATGGATTTTTTAAACTTACTGAATTAGCTCATAGCATTATTAGTATCATGAAGCTGCGAGCATTTGCACATGGTGAATGATTGACATTAGCATCAAGTACACAGATATTTTATACTTTTATTTTTGTATTAACTATGTTTATGTCATAATGTATCTCTAATTATGTTAATTCTTTACTTTATATTTTGTACCGAACCCTTGTGAAAAGATTTATCTTAGACACAATAAAACTATATCTATCTATCTATCTATAATAAATGATTACAGCTGTACTCGAATCACACTGAGGAAAAGTATTTTAGCATAAAGTTTTGTTTTGTCATATTTTTCATCAGTAGTTACTTTGCACTTTCGTTTAAAATTTACACGTGAAATAGATCATAGAAAAAATAATTTCAACCTACAAGCAAACTTTCATCAAATTTGGGTCTGTAAAGACCATAAGAAAGAGGTCCACATGTGATCGTATGACATAAGACGACTAATTAAAAACATGGCGACTGTAGACACGGAAGTTTTATGCGAAGTTTCGCTTCTTGTTGGTGTATTTTTTTGCTTAAGACAGATGCGGAGTGATCCAACATCCAGCCGCGTTAAGGAAATTCGCGCCTTTGATATGGTTGACTTTCTCGTGAATATTGGCTTACTGGTAGTTCCTCTTGAATTATGACTTACTATGAGTCAGATTGATAAGACTTACTCTCAAGAAAGATGCGCGAGCGATACTAGCGTCACGGAACACTATAACAATCGGAAGGGTCTCTCTCCGTCGGCTCTTTTGATCTATGTCAGACAGAAATTTAAATGACACTTCAAATTTGTGATCCTAAAATTAGAGCTGGCAACAGCTTCCATAGACAGCTTCCTAACACTTTCTAACGACATGAACACAAACAACAATCTAGGCGTGATCTCGGCAACGTCGAAATGTGATCCTATTTTCGACAGACTGTCACTGCGCACAAAAGCTGCGCGTAATTATTGTTCTATGGCAAGAAACTCTTTCGATTGTAATATTGTTCCGTGCTAGCGTGTTCTATTCGCGCAGTCTAGTCTAGATTCTTTCTTAATGGTATCAAGCTGTAAGTGCGGTAACAAATAAAAGGAAAAGATAAATTATCAAAACTATGTAGCAGGAGCTAACAATATAATCTTTAGAATGATATTGCTGTTCACATAAATTAATGATGTCAAATTGTTAAGATTTGTTCTATTTGTCGGAATGACCTAATTTTAACTGAAAGGTGAGTGTGTGAATAGATTCAATGTCTTCATTGGGGCCAGTTTCTCGGTTACCGTGACACTGATCCTTTTTGTCTTTGAATAGTGTTTAAGGACGAGTTGGCAGCTATTCATAAGTTGTGAAATACAGATGACACCATCTTAAAACCAAACGACGCGGCAAGTCTATTAGTTTGCTTCCTGATGAGACGAGACGAGCTGAAATTTTCTTGTTTAGTGTTCTATCGATTGAAAAGAGACAGTCTCTAGCGTATTCTTGTTGAAAGGATGGTTTGTTTCGGCATCTATTTATTCATTAATTATATATTCATGTCAGTCTAAATAAAAAACTTTTCAACATTTTATATATTCAGTAATGTACTATTTTAATGGGTTTCAAAACATCGATATTTCGAAAATAACAATATCTTTTATTTTTTCTCCCAAAAAAAAAGAATAGAGTAATTTTGAGAACAGCAGTGAAAGTTTTTTGTTATTCTTCAACTGCGACCATACAGACGATACCATTTTATAGGTTTTGGTGGCGTACGGTGATTTTAGTCAAACATGACATAATATATAAACATAATTTGGACTAAACATAACGAAATATTCGGTGTATGTACCTATAGAATGTTCAGAGCGGTTCAACTGTGATAGACTCAATAAAATCCCGAAATTTATTGTCACAGTTATATTGTAGATTAGATTAGATTTGATGAGATTCTTCAATCCGACGAATATTTTATGTAATTTCTTGCCAGTGGTTTCTTATCGCCTAGTACAAGAAACCGTACATTAGCCAGGCAGTCGCATAGGCATAGGATGTGCTCTGTAGTTTCCTCTTTCAGGTGACAGAACCTGCACATGGCTTAATGCCTGTTGAGCTTACAGTGCCCTGTTAAAATATTTACTACGGCCTTGACAGTTTTCCCTTTTTTGCTCATTAGGTTTATCGTGGCGAACGTGCTCTAATGAACTGTTCCACCTGTCTCTGTCCGGGTGGGATTACCCACCATTCTAGACAGTTCTGTGCTTCCATTTCCTTGTGGCGATATTTATTGTCGGCTTTGCGACGCCGCAGAAGGGTTCCGATTCAATGAATGGCATTGTTGAGTCTTTTCTGGCCGTTTCAACCCCCTTATGATCCTCGTACAATGGTTCCCAGGCTAGCATGACCGCACAATGGTCTCCAAGTGCACTCAAGGCGCCTTTGTAATCCCATACTAGCTTAGAATTGACCTCTATGAAATCAAGTGCCTTCAGTGAAGCTTGGCTGTCGGTCAAGATGGCAACTGAACGTTATATATATATAATCAAAATCCCTTCTACCATATAGTATGGTGTTGGGAGGTATTTTCTATTCTTATCCATGTACGAATTTCTACCATTCCTCCTTGTTTTTTGTTTTTTTCTTTCGCATTATTCCACGCAATATTTCTCTCGTTAAAGATTTTTGCAATTGTTTTGTCCCAGGTAATTTTTGGTCTCCCTCTTTTTCGTTTGTACTCTGGTATTGCCTGCCATACTTGTTGCACTACTCTGCTCTTCTTCATTCTTTGCAAGTGTCCCCACCAGCTCAGCTGCTTCTTTTCTATAAAATACAATACGGGTTCTACTTTTAGATCATCTCTTACTGTCTGGTTTCTAATACGATCCTTCCTGGTTATCCGTTTCACTCGTCTTAGGTATTTCATCTCCGTCGCCTGTATCTTACTCTTCTGTCTGTCGTTTATGACCCATGTCCTGCATCCGTATGTGAGTATTGGTCTGTATATGGAGTGGTACACTTTCATTTTTGTTGACCTAGATATTTCCTTTCTGTTGATAAATTTGTTATTCATTGCATAAAAACATTTAATGGCTTTGTCAATTCGTGTATTGATTTCCAATTCCTGTCTGCCAGTATTTTCGATTATAACCCCTAGCATATGTTTAGTTCCTGATAATCTTCTGTAATTGCCATCACCTTTGATTTTTTCACGTTGATCTTCATTCCATGCCACTTCAGCAAATCGTTCCATATGTTAATATTCTTTTGTAGATTTCTTCTTGTGTTTGCCATTATGACGATGTCATCATCAAACGCGCATTCTCCTACTTGTATTCTTTGCATATTGTGGTATCCGACATATAGTTTTTCGGTGTTTTGGCTACACACGGTATATATTATGCCTTTTAATTTCTTTTAAGCAGTGGAGAAACTCCGTTGCTTTCGCTTGGAAAGTTGTGACCTCCTTAGATAGGCTTATTGGAATAGCAATTCTTTGTTTTAGCCCCACAATTTCGGCTCTTACACCAACTTCTGTCATGAAGCCGTCCGTATACCAGGTTGCCTTAGCTCAGTATGGGTACATCTTTCTTCCAGTCTTTCCTACCTGGTATAGTTATTTGGTTCGTGGTCGTTGCGTCGATGGGTTGCCTCATTA